>JAFMSR010000023.1:49924-138415 GCA_022818135.1 Saxidomus purpurata | reverse complement strand
TTAATCAATTACATCACCCAAAATGCATGTTATTTCAATTATTTTTAAATTCATTTTCAATTACTGTTCAATTACATTTATCAATATTTCAAATGTTATAAATTTTAAGAAAGAGTGCACTCTGATTAAAGACATAACGTTTGAAATACGCAGTTGTGACTTTCATTTGATATTTTCTTCAGCTTTTTACCTTCCATCCCTAGAAAAAAACGAAATTCCTCTGGCATTATTAATACTGTACACGACTAGGTTGAGAAATATATAAATGAATCATGCATTGATATAAAAGATAATCCCTAGTATTGGCAAATATTAAGAATGGCATTCTCTTGTTGCTAGACTAACGAAAAGAGATCTCTCTGTCTGAATTACATCTGCTCAGGTAGATTGACTGTTTAGTGTAGCTGGAAAAATTTTTAGATCTGAGAGATGCAGACTATTTGACAGAACATTGAAAAAAACTTACGATTATTAAATGCAACGCAGACTTGCAACTCAAACAAGTGTGTGACTGTTTAAAATTACAGTTAAAGTCAGTTATTGTTCAAGGCGCCGGGCATGTCAACTACAAGCAAGACCCATTTAGAGACCTTTTCCCTGATATTAAAAGATATACTTGGAGAAAAACAAATCCGCTACAACAAGCAAGACTAGATTTTTTCCTTTTATCTCCGTTTTTACAACCAAGTTGTTCAGACATATCTGTAAAACCTAGTTTTCAATCACACTTTTCGATTATTATGATGAAATTAAAATTAAATGACTTAAGGCATGGTAAAGGGCTCTGGAAGCATAATAACTCACTACTAAAAGATAAACATTATATCGAGGTAATTAACAAAAAGATTGACGAAGTAAAGGTTCAATATGCATTGCCGGTATATGATTTTCAAAATACTGAAAACATACCCAATAGCGTAGTACAATTTAATATAAATGACCAACTATTTTTAGAAACCCTACTTATGGAAATAAGAGGGAAATCCATATCATATAGTTCATATAAGAAAAAATCTAATATTCAAAGAGAATCAGAGATTAAAAAAGAAATTCAAATACTAGAAGAAACTGAAACAAATGCAAGTCTTCAACATTCAATCAATGTTGTTATATTTTCATCCTTCAGGGATTGAAATTGAAGAAATTCAAATACTAGAAGAAATTCAAATACTAGAAGAAATTCAAATACTAGAAGAAACTGAAACTGAAATTCAAATACTAGAAGAAATTCAAATACTAGAAGAAACTGAAACAAATGCAAGTCTTCAACATTCAATCAATGTTGTTATATTTTCATCCTTCAGGGATTGTTATTCGTTCTAAACCCTCGGCCTCTGTCAAGATGAGGAGTATTTTATACCGTGTTGAAGGTTCTGTGTTCACTGGCATTCGGGTCCATGCTAGTTATCCCGTCCTATTGTATTGTGCGACCTCCAGCGCGATTAACCAGGTTGTGTTTAATTGTCGCTTAATATTTTCACTTGACGAATTGATACTGATGACTTTTCTACCCGAACGCCACTTTTCACAGAATGGTATTACAAAATTACATTACATGAGTACATATAATATAGTTCCGAAATTAATTCTTTCACCTCTTCGGTTACACTCTGCATCATCTGTACATCTGCCTAATAACAACAGTACTTTTTTAAGACATACACCATCTATCTGCCTTTCTCCTTTAAAGCTACATTCTGCACAGTCATTTTATATTCCACGTACTCATTTTAATTCTCCAGCTGTTTTTCGTAATAATCTACGTATTCGTCTATCACCTTTAACTTCTACTATACTGAAGAAATATAAAATAAAACATACAAATTTTCCGCAGAGATGTAGAGGGTACCGTTCTATTAACAAGTGCAATGCTAAGAGGTGCGGTTGTTGCAATCATTTATCGCACAGGTCTACAATTACCTCAAATGTTAACGGCAGAACTTTTAATGTGGTTCTTAACTCTGACGTTGATTGAAATGCGTCCCACATGATTTATGTACTGACTTGAAACGCACCCAATTGTGGTATTCAGTATGTTGGGCAAACTGGGCGATCTTTAAAAATTCGTTTCCGCGAGCATTCTTACAAAATGCGAAGTCGGAAGAAGTTCACTACATTTTTATATCAACACTTTCGTAAATCTGGCCAAACAATTGATCAGGTAACCATTCAGCCAGTAGAGCAAATCGTCTATGATATAAATTGTACATCTAGTTTTAAAATCAAAGCCAGACATTTAGCAGAATTCAAATGGATTAAAAATTTACAGTCACCGTTTCCGTTGGGCTTAAATGATAATATTTATCAAGAAGGTAATATATCTAAAAACCCTGATATCGATATATTTTCAATTTTAAATATTAGGAAACGTAAATCTAGGTCTCATGGAATTAGACGCAATGGTAATATTAAGCGCAAATCAAAAGTCAATATTTCTGTTGCAGACCTCGATATAATTCTTTCAAACTCTGGTAGACATTCAATGCTTTCTCGTCTCACATCTTTATCTATTCAGTCTCTTAAAAAACTAGACGAGGAAGCGGACCAGTACGTTATTCAAACAGATCCGTTTTACACTGTGTCATATCTTATCCAACATTACACACAACACGTTCTCCGTCCACATATTGACACTCAATCTGATCATGATAGACATTTTCTTAAAATTCATTTCATTAATAAAGGTATTGACTTCATCGATATACCTAGTATATTTCGTGATAGACGTGTCATTGATTCTGTGCCTAAGTATTTCCGAAACTCCGAAGTTCCTATTATCTGTTATAAATATAAAACACCTGTTAGAAATGTTATATTCAATTACAATAAAATTGTTTCCGACCTAGATGTTCAAACAAATACCCCTTCTTACTGCGAATGTAAAAACTCGAAATTTTGCTATTCAGATGCCGGTCATGTCATCACTGGTAATTTTGATATTATTAAAGACAAGCGTATTCGTAATTTATTCTTTAAAGGACCAAAATACAGAATTCCTTCTACTATTGATTTTCATGCTTGTCGTGGTCATATTGCGGAATCCATCGAAACTTTTTGTGTTAAATGGTGTCGTCGTGAGAATGCTGATCCAAATGCATTAACGTCTTGGAAACGAAGTATTTTTAACATTGTCGATTCTCGTATAAAATTTTACCAAACAAATGAACACCTACTTCCATCAAAACCCAAGTTTACTTTAAGACATCTGAAAAAGGAAATCCAAGAATTTCATTCTAAGTATGTCTTAGTTCCAGCAGACAAGGCGGCCAACAATATTATCAACATTTGACGCCTACATTATATTAATGTTTTACAAAACGAACTAAATAGCACTAAAGCTTATATATTGAGTCCTTCCGTTGAACAAAATGTGGTCACTGATCACATCAGTGAAGTTTCTAATTTGAAAGTTCGTATAGATGATCAACATATTAAACTTCCTACTATGTACTGGATTCCTAAATTACATAAACAACCATATAAAGCTCGTTTCATTCAAGCTCTTGTACCACTACAAATATTTCAAAACTATTAACATCTTGCCTAACTGCTATAAAAACCCACGTGAAAAGATATTGTGATAAAGTATACGAAAACTCTGGTAAACATTTATTTTGGTCGATCAAAAATTCTGGCGAAATCCTGGATAAGTTTAAAGTTAATAATTACAAAGTAACTTCAGTCAGTACATACGATTTTTCTACTCTGTATACCACTTTACCACATAATTTGATAAATGACAAGCTAACTGCCCTAATTCAAAAGACTTTTGCCAGGGAGAATGCTACATTTCTCGCCTGCAATTTCGATAAAGCTTTTTTTATTAGCTGTATTGTTAAACATTATACTATGTGGACCTGTGACGAAGTTTGCAAAGCCCTTTCCTTTTTATTGAACAACATTTATATAAGGTTTGGGAATGCAGTTTTCAGACAAGTAATCGGTATTCCCATGGGAACAAATTGTGCACCCCTTGTCGCAGATTTGTTTTTATATTGTTATGAAAGAGACTTTATGTTGAGTCTTCCTCCAGACACGCAGGCAGACATTATTACTGCTTTTAATAATACATCACGCTATCTGGATGATATTCTTAATATGGATAACCCGTTTTTTGGTCAATTGGTGGACACTATTTATCCCCGGGAACTCCAGTTAATTAAAACTAACAATTTGGATACTGGTGCTTCATTTTTAGATTTACATCTCTCTATTGATAACAATATTATACATACCAAAATTTATGACAAGAGGGATGATTTTAATTTTAGTATTGTAAATTTCCCCCATTTGGATGGGGATGTACCTCATGCTACATCTTATGGGGTATACATTTCTCAGTTAATTCGGTTTGCCAGAGCGTGTAGTTTTGTTGAGGATTTCAATGAACGTAATCAATATATTACAAATAAACTTCTTCAACAGGGCTACCGTTATTACAAATTGCGTAAATATTTTGCTAAATTTTACTATCGTAATTCTGATTTGGTTTTGAAATTCAATAGTAATCTAAAGACTCTTCTGCGAGAAGGTATTTCAAAACCCGATTTTTATGGGGATGTGGTTTACAAACTTCGTAAGATTTTGGGTCATGGCAATTTTCCAACTGTATTTGCTAAAATTATAAAACGTTTTGTTAAAAGAGGTTACGACCCAACTGTTTTGAGACACACCGCATGTTTGGTGTTCAACCCGTTTACAGTTGGACGCTATGCTTCCCTCTTTGATTGTGTCTGACGGAAGAGGGGGAGGACTCTGTGATGGGCAGTTTTTAAATCCCACTGGGACGAAACTGTTTTGATTTCTGTCCTCTGGCCTGTTTCGTCGGGCCCTTAAGTGTGTTTCTCTTGGTGCTCTGCCTTCTGCAAAGGCATTGAGTACATACGTTTTTTGGTTCTCAAGGTTTGCTTTTTATATATTTATACACGAGCATTTTTGTGTTTTACATACCATGCCTTTTGTTTCCATTGCGTGTGTTAGAGATTCACCTAGCAGGGATTACTTTTATTTACACTGTCCTGTGACTTTGGAACATGGTGGGGGTAAGAGTGAGGTTGGGTGCGCACCATAAACCGGTTTAAGCTCCCCAGTGGTGTTTTTGCCACTGACCGTTCCAAGGCGGTGCCCCACTGTGTTCCGTAAATTGTTCGTTTTGTCCTCGTGTGTTTGCTTTGTATGCTTGTGTGTGTTGGTAGTGTATGTTTGTGTGTGTACATGATTGTGTGTGTGTGTGTTGTGTGTGTGTGTGTTGGTGGTGTGCACTTCTGGGTGCTGTGGGGCTCGTTTTGGGGAGGCTGCGTTTTTGGTACGTGGCATTCCCTGTTTGATATTATTTTTGTTTTTTTGGAACATGGTGGGGGTAAGAGTGAGGTTGGGTGCGCACCATAAACCGGTTTAAGCTCCCCAGTGGTGTTTTTGCCACTGACCGTTCCAAGGCGGTGCCCCACTGTGTTCCTTTAATTGTTCGTTTTGTCCTCGTGTGTTTGCTTTGTATGCTAGTGTGTGTTGTTAGTGTATATGTGTGTTTGTACATGATTGTGTGTGTGTGTCGTGTGTGTGTGCGTGTGTGTGTGTGTGTGTGTGTGTGTGTGTGTGTGTGTGTGTTGGTGGTGTGCGCTTCTGGGTGATGTGGGGCTCGTTTTGGGGAGGCTGCGTTTTTGGTACGTGGCATTCCCTGTTTGATATTATTTTTGTTTTTGAGAAACTTGAACAATTAAACAATGAACTGAAGGAAATTCAAGATAATAAGTTGCAAGGCTATTTGTTAAGATCGAAAGTAGATTGGATAATTGATGGGAAAAGCCCAGTAAACTTTTCTGCAATTTGGAAAACAACAACTATATAAATAAAACAATTAACACGATTGTTAAGGAGGATGGAAGTATAGTTACAGATCAAAAAGAGATATTGTGTGAAACTGCCAGATTTTACGAAACGTTGTACAAATCATCCAATAAAGATATTGATGATAATGAGTTTATAAACTTTACACAAAATATTAAAACTCCTACACTCTCTAACATTGAATCAGAAGCCATTGAAGGCAAAATAAAGATCGAAGAAGCATCTATAGTTTTAAAGAACATGACCAACAATAAAAGTCCAGGATCATCAGGGTTTTCTGCTGATTTTTATAAGGTATTTTGGAGCAAAATAGGTGCTTTTGTTTGCAGAGCTCTTAACCATGCTTTTAGTTCAGGGGAATTATCAATAACTCAAACACAAGGTATTATAACATGTATCCCAAAAGGAGATAAACCAAAACAATTTTTAAAAAATTGGCGTCCAATTACGTTGCTTAATACAGTATACAAGATTGGGACAGGCTGTATTGCAAACAGAATAAAAAGATATTTAGAACAATTGATAAATAGTGACCAAACAGGATTTGTAAAGGGAAGATTTATTGGAGAAAATACAAGACTTATTTACGATTTAATGCAATATACTGAAGAAAACAATATTCCTGGTCTGCTTCTTTTGATAGACTTCAAAAAAGCTTTCGACTCATTGTCTTGGTCTTTCGTTCACAAAACCTTAGCATGTTTTAACTTTGGTGATGATATAAAAAGATGGTTTGATATATTTTATAAAGATGGAGTTTCTGCTATTAGTCAGAGTGGTTTTTTATCTAATTTTTTTCCTGTCCAGCGTGGCTGTCGTCAGGGTGATCCTTTGAGTTACATCTTTATTTTATGTACTGAAATACTGTCCCAGAAAATAAGATCTAATGATAAAATTAAAGGTATTAAAGTAAATGAACTTGAACACAAACTGTCTCAATTTGCTGATGATACTACAATAATTTTAGATGGTTCGGCCTCTTCCTTAAATGAAACACTAGAAACCTTATCCACATTCACTGCTCTTTCAGGCCTTAAAGTTAATTTTGACAAGACAAAGGTTGTTTGGATAGGAAAGGAAAAATATAGTTCAAATAGTATTAAAACTAAATGGAAACTAACTTGGAATCAACAGAGTTTTGACATGCTTGGTATCAAATATCACGTAGATCTGACCAAAATGATTGACCTTAATTACAAAGAAAAACTAAAAAAAGCGGAATCACTTCTAAAAAATTGGAAAAGACGAACCATTACGCCAATAGGTAGGATCGTTGTAATTAAAACTATAGTCATTTCGCTTTTTAATCATCTATTCATCGCATTGCCCGACCCACCAGATATTTACATTAAGAAAATGAACGACTTAATCTACGATTTTATTTGGCAAGGTCAAAATAAAGTAAAGAAAGATATTTTAACGAAAAGCTTTTCAGAATGTGGACTTGGCATGATTGATATTTGTTCTTTTATATCAGCTTTAAAAACAACATGGATCAGACGTATTTTAAACAACAATGGAAAATGGTTAGATATTGTTAACAAATTGATTAACATAGATATATTGCTAAATTGCGGTCTACATTATCCAAAAAAAATAATAAGGTCTATTACAAACATATTTTGGACAGATACTCTAAACGCATACATAAAACTGAATAATTGTCAAAATGTTGAACATAAAAATGTCCTAAAATATCCTCTTTTTTATAATGCAGACATATTAATTGGTGGTAAAAGTGTCTTTTTTAAATCATGGTTCGAATCTGGTGTTCATTGTATAGGAGATTTAATGAAACCAGATGGAAACTTTTACAGTGTCTACGAGTTCAATCATGTATACAGCTTAAATGCAAATTTTGTACATTTTAAGGGTCTAACACTTTCTGTGACCAGATACCTTAAACAGATAGATTATGTATTTGACAAGCAAATAATTCGACCATTTATTCCACCAAATCTCATTAATATTTTAAAATACCCGAAAGGTTCGCAACCAATGCATGACATCCTAAAAACTAATATCCATGAACCTTCTTGTAAACTGAAATGGGAACAGAAGCTAGAGCTTAAAATCAAAGAAGATGAATGGAAGAAGATATTTTCACTTCCTTTTAAAATTACCAGCGATACTAATATACAATGGTTTCAATACAGAATAATACATAGAATCTTAGGAACTAATGAACTTTTATTTAAAATAAATTATAAAGATAATCCAAACTGTACATTTTGTAAAACTAGTAGCGAAAGTATAGAACACCTGTTCTGGAACTGTCCTGCTGTCTCGATTTTCATTCAAGATCTCTTCTCAAATCAACAAGAAAATTTGACATGTAAAACATTTATTCTTGGGTTCAAATACTCCAAAGAAGTAGAAATTAACCTTCTCGTTCTTATTATTAAAAAGTATATTTACTACTGTAAAATGAATGATAAGAAACTGTCAGTTTCAGTTGCCAAGATCTTTATTAACCATCAGTACAACACTCACAGACAAACAGCTGTGACCTTAAATAAACTAGAAAATTTTGAAAGGACATGGGACAAACCCAAAAATATATTTAAATTGTAACATTTTCCCTCTTCAATTAAATGATCGTGGTGAATGTGGTTTAGGTGTTCATTCGATTTGACACAATTCATATGAAACAAAATCTATTTTCCCTAGGAAATTACTAGCTTACAGAGCGAAAATAAAATCGATTTTTATATTAATATAATTCTACAAATAACTGGCAACATACTTGTGTGTGTGTGTGCGTGTGTGTGTGCGTGTGCGTAAGGGTGAGTTCAAATGTGAGTGAGTCTTTTCTGCGTTTCTCTCGAAAATCGAAACGGGTATCCTACAATTTATAATTTAATTAATGTATTTAATGAATTGAATTTATGAAATTGTGCATTGTATATATTCAAACATGTATGTATCTTTGATTATCGAGAGAACAAATAAACGAGGTTACCCGTTTTTGGGCCTCAAAAAAAAAAAAAAAAAAAAAAAAAACTACAAGCAAGCCGATCTATGTGTATCACGACAACAATTTTGTGGTTGTATCGTGTCAATGAAAGGCTTCCAAGCTGTGAGTTACCGTAGTGAATTGTGTTACGTTGATATAAATGCAGAGAACAGCATCGGTGTTCGAACCTATGCGTGTGTAACGCTTTCCATGTATACGATCTAGTAGAATCTTGAATCACGTGACATGAATGCCAACACTGGTTCCGAAGTCCACCCTGCTATTAAAACCATGCACTCGTTGACGGATACGCCGATTGAACGATATGTAAAGCCACGCAGCGCTGTAAAACCTTTTCAGATGTGATCGAGGCTGTGAAGAAAAATTATATGTGTGCTGGTAAAGAGAAATGCAAGTATAGTACAACGATCAAGAGAGCAACCACGATTCATATATGCCAACCTATGCGTCGCCGGTGACAGAGAAACCACTGAGGGTTTCCTGCATCTTTAATTTTTTTTTTGATACAGACGAGCAGATCCTAAATTTATGTGCGGCCCAACGAGCCCGCGGACATTATGTGCGAAAGTCAGTCCATGAACCCTTAGACTTGTGTTATCAAGTGCTCGGGGACCGACCTATCGTTTTCATTGGAGACCTGTCCTTAGGTGATTTTAGTATTTGGTCGTTTGATCCTCCCCATGGCGGAGCCACGGCGATAGCACATAACGCTAAAATAATCTATACGCAGAGGTATTATGTAACAATTATCTTTAATATACTTAAAATGTTTTTGATTGAACACTTGTACAACATTACGTTTGGTTTTTCGTTACAGTAACGACTTTTTTATTGCAATCCGAGCCCAGTGCAAAATTGATGTCTCGTGTCAAAAGATTAAACAAACCTAAGCGTCTACAGTCTGAGGTTTTAAAAATTATCTTGCCATATGATCGCATAGACAAAACTTCAAAATTCATCCAGTACTAACCCTGTAATCGTATGCTTTCTAAGTGCTGTCACACTTTCAAAGATACAGTTTTAAAACGTCCCTTTCATTTCTTCAGCATGAATATTAAATATATTTTACTGCTATTTGATGTTTGATTTTCATTTAAATATGCAATAAATAAACAGAGCAATAGCACTTTTGCGGGGTTTCAAATTTTGTCAACATTAGAGATTGGCCTTTCTCTGTTACAAACAATATTGTTCTGAAAATATTAAACATTTTCAGAAAACTGTCGACGAAAAGAATGAAGTTATATAAATATTGCTGTAATCATTTGATATTTTCTGCGAACGATCTTTACCCGTGTACCTGTTTACCAGACCTAATTTCATTTTCCCCTAATCAAAGTTGAATTTCGTTAATACTTCATCATTTTATTAAACTATTGAGATCCTTGCGCTGTCAGAATCTTATTTACTGGCACATCCCAATCTATCATTTAGGTTACAATATTTATTGTTTTGAAATGTATATAATCTATAACTCGTTTAAAACAATTATGTCATGAAATATGAGAACATTTCCCTGCGAAGTCTTCAATCTTGCTGTCGTTCTATTTGAACATCGTAACTACCGACGGAAGAAGAAGAATAAACGTACTTACTCGACCACCACTATTATATGTACGCTTTGTCTGCTCTGTAATCAAAGATATATGCAAGGAAATATCAACTATTTGACAATAACGTAAATATATCAATCGTTTAAAAACTACGACTTCGGTTAAAGCTAAGACTTGTGATGAGATGCAGCAAAATCTAAAAGCAGTACATATTTGAATGTATTTTGGCATATGTATGTTTAAAGGGAGAGAAGATCGTGTAAAAGGCGGTTCAGCAAACCAGTACAACGCTGAATGATTTATACACCTTGCCATGCATGTAGTCTTGCTGTTTTAATAAAACCTACCTGTCCCGCTAAAGTAGGTTAACTCAATAGCAAAGTTTAAACTTCCTTTCTTTTGAAATACATCGTTCATGCTTAAATATGTATTATATAAAGAAGTCGGTAATATAACGATATTAATCATTTAACGTTAATTTGTAAGCAGATTAAAATATACACACATATTTAAAGCTAAACATTGTATGGGATATTGTTATAATAATTATAATGATGTTGATAACAATGCAAATACATTTTTTAAAGTAGTTATTAATTATTATGATAATAACATGAACTTGCATTATTATAATCTATAAAATCGATAAAAAATAAATGATCATTTACATCAATGACTGTTTCACGGTGCGGAATTGACATTAAGAGTTCAATACATACTTAAACCGTTACTACAGCAGTTGGGAAATTATAAGCGTAGCACGACCGCAAGCTGTGTAAATCATGCAGTGATGTACTGGTTTGTAGGATAGTTATTTGCATGGTATATTCTCCCTTTAAACAGAAAATGTACCGTAGGAGTATTTTTGAAGTTTGAGATATGTTTTCCGCCTTTCACTCATTGATAAACGCTTCCATAAGATTAGTACTATTACGTGCATTTCTGTAAAAATGCATTGTATTTCTTAAATTTGAAGCTAGTAATGCCCTTAACAGGATCAATTTAATTAGAAATGTATATCATGAAACTAATTTATTAACAAGGTGATAATTATACACTTCTAAGTTTGTTTAAGTTGATAGTTTGATATGGATGAAAATACACAAATCACATATATTTACTATATGCTCCTTATGAAAAACAAGTACTGATGACATTTTGAGAGAAACAGTCGGAATCCAATTGTGTTCGAGGATATGACCTCTTGGTTGACTAATTTATATTCGTTTTAATTCGAGGACAAGAAGTCTGCTTTTTTAAGCGACTAATAATTACACAACACAAATTTTCATGAACTAAATTGAATAATCGAATAAATTTCCAAGTTGGATACTAACATGATAATGAATAATATTATTATGTTGTATGCCTTTTATCGAACAAGGCACTTGGTGACTCTGTACCGCACCACTGGCGTCCTTCTTCTGAACATATCCACACTTAAAAGCCACTGGTTTCAAGTCTGTTTAAGACTTCTATAACTACACATAATAGAGAATGATGTTCTTCAGCCTATTATGATACTGACACTCTTATTTTCAAAAACAGATGTAGACAATAAAAGTGGTATGTTGACTGAGAATCACATTTGAAACAGAAATCTGAAATAAAAATCACAGGTCACCGATCATGATCTTGCATTACCTGCTCTTAAAATCGGAAAAATATAACAAGATGCTGTGTTCAAAGGTAGATAATTAAAAATCAAGGTTGATGATTTTTATCTGCGATATCTCTTTCAAACATGAATCTCAGCTCACATGCCAAATTTGAAGAATGTTTATGAAAAGGAAAAATGTGGTCCCATATACATAAAATAGGAAGCTATAAGAAACGTCCTTAATTATCGTAATTTTATTTAAAGAAATCAGCATTCATGTTGCTTTATTTTCTATGTAGTATTTAATAGATTTTGGTTCAATTTGTTTCATCTTTTCAGACAGTCATCCTTATTTCTAGCGTTTATGTCCTTTAAATGCGCCAACATCATTCATTAATTACGGAAATATCAATCCATCATGAACATGGTTGATCTCGTTGCCAAAACAAGGACTATTATAGTCAAAGACAATGGCCAAGAATCAATACTAGATAGTTACCTAGCAGTTATTGATGTAGCAACAACAACGGATGCGTGGGGAAAAGCAACACAATCATTATAATATCAGATTTACGCAGAGGACCAGAAGAAATTTAGTGGTAAACGTTTGCACTTTCAATACTTTGTGATCCACTTATTGAAACATTAATTTAGGGATTGATTTAAATTAGAGACTTCGTTATTGATAAAGCCGTAATTGTGTGGACAAGGAAGTAAAATTACTACTTTTAACAGTAGTAGTTTTAAAGACGATCGTCAAAGTTTCATACTGTTTAAAGCATCTAAAACTCAGTTGCCACCCAGTCGTGAGCGATACTTTGTAGAATATTACACTGACCAGATTCAATTTCAGAAACAAATCTATCAACATAGCATCTTATGTGAGCGCTTTTTAATCAATTGAAATATTTGAAAGTCAAACTGACCGCCGTCAGAGTTATTATATTTGTAATAAACTTTATTGCTATTATAGATATATTCACAATTAAGTGTAATTTGAATAAATAGTATAGGGAAGCAATTACACGACACTTGGTCCCTTGAAAAATTGTTCCTATGTATTATGATAGTGAAGATTAAACTAGCTATGTCAAAACTGCACTTATATTTAAACATAATAAGATATCCACGTAATGTTGAATACTATAATGAATTGATAAAAGTTATGGCTTATATTTACAATCGATTAAAACCAAAACAATCATTTGATTTTGAATTGTTAGGATTTCAAATCTAAAGTCTGACAAATCAATACATTATTTAGACGATTTTTTTGAAAGGGCGATACGACGTCGTGTGTTCATGCCCTTACTATTTCTAAATACACAATGTCAGAATTAGGTGTACCATTATCAGACGAAAAAACTGAAGGTCTGACAGAGGTTCCCGTGTTCTTGGATCTAGAGCTTGATTCGAGCCAAATGTCTATTCGAATTCCCATTTCTAAAATTGAAGAGGTAATTCGGAAAAGAAGGGACATCTTAGCACATGAAAAAAACAATTCTAAAGAAAATGCAACTATTCATTTGCAACCACTCGCTATTGTCGCCGTTTAATTAATTCAGCTTGCGGGCTTACCAACTCGTATCATCATATTCGGGTTATTCGTTTAGATGTAATTTTGTGTGTTAGGATTCCTACGAAATGATAATGGCATATCAGTTTTTCATGACCGATATTGGGTTACAAATGAGGATGTTAAGTTGTATTCAGATACTACCGTGGGCAAAGATTTTGACTTTTGGATATTGTTCAAGGGTCATTGATGTCATTTAAAATGGCCGGACGCGTGGCATATATGCGGGCTAACAGCAAACATCACTGATGAAAATGTTCATTTGGGGTGTTGATCTGGCTAACAAAAAATCATGTTTTATTGCGATACCATATCTTTAACAAACTATCAACATTAAATCCAGTCATGACATTGGTAAGTCTTCATTTTAATATTGTGATCAAAGCTAGTCACGTCCACGGTCGTTGTAATGATAGTTGCGATGCACTCTCTCGCTTTCAGCTGACAGGATTCTTGTAACTGGTATCAGATGTAGACCCCTTGCCCTCTTCAGTCCCCTATTTCCTTTGGAACATCTTCGATAAAGAGCTTAACAACTTATTCAGTCACGTGACCGTTATCTAGGAGCTATTATAGACTATTGGTATTTCTTTCTTAAATCTAGCCTTTATTGTGAGTTTTTACTTGAACAGTTTAGGTCTGGTGCTTGGTGACTCTGTAACGTATTGGGCCGATGAGAGGGCTAACGTTACAGGAAAACCGAATATTTGTCTTGACAGCAAGCTAGCTTGGTGGGGTATAAGGGGTTTGCGGTGAATGCTTTTCGCCATTCGATCCAGAGTCAGGCGGTAACGATATACACTCTGTTTTATCTGCATTTCGCCATTCGATCCAGAGTCAGACGCTTCTGTCACTTCCTCCAGCAGCCATCGTTATATATTAAGGTGGTAACGATATACATTATGTTTCATCTGCAAAATTAAAAGAATTTTAACTTCCGACATATGGTATATTAGGAAATCCTTCACCAATACAACTGTTAAATTGGTATACATAAGGGTCTGGAGAGGGGACTTAATGCTTAAACTAATGGACGCTAAACGCAAGCGGGTAAATAGATGAGACCGAATCACCGTACACAAATTTAGTAAAAGCGATGTTATAAGTCCATACATTGATATCAAAACAAACTTTTTTCTTGCCGACGGTGTTCACTTAACGAGGTCGGTCTCGAATTTTGCCTCGATTATCTAAGAGAATCGCTTTAAAAAATGATGCCTTCAGTTCATTTTGGGGGATACAGTTTTAAATGTATTGTTTGTGGCAGAACAAATGTATCGACCGGGGGTTGAACGGGCGTTAAATAAATAGCCTCCGGCATCCTATATAGCACCGGATGTTTGGCGGTAAACCCTAAATTTTAATTTGGCACTAGTTATGGTGCGCAGCCGTTGTAAGCGGGCCTCTATGGTCATGCATTTATGTGGAGTCTGTGTGGTTGATGCCGTCAGCCAGTTCGTTTCCGACATGTGTCGTACTGCGTGTTGCTTCAACTAGTTTTAATCAAAAGCTGGGTCCTTGTTAATGGGTGTTTGCCTGTAGCGCCTAGTCTCCTTTCATAGAGCCATAGAGCGGCCTAAACATGCAAGACTTTACTTACTTTTAAGTAATATATTATACATGATTGTTTGATATTTCACAATTGTTATTGCACACACGTAACTATAGTATGTGTTCAATAAATATAGAGAATGTTGCACATTTTTCTTTTATTTCTAGTAATATCAAATAAAGTAATTTTAATTGCGATTCAATCTATGTAGACTTTGACATCCACGTGTGTGTTATGAAAAGACAACTTTAATTGTCAAATTCATATATGCCTTTTTTCTTTAAGTGAAATCAACAGGCAATTTGAATTTATTAGCCAGTACAATAAAAAACCTATTACATGAACATTTTATTAATTTCTCTTTTAACAATAACTGTTATACATCTATCCGGAGAACTAGTTTACAGTTACTATTGAATTAAATACTAAACAAAACTAAGAAACTTCCGCTAAGTTTGCTTGAACATAGCTGGAAGAAAACAAAACGGGGGACTCATTGTTATATATGAGCTTAAAGACTGCTTCATGATGCAACGTTTGGTGAATAAATGATGTCCAAAGGTTAACAGAATATGGTGGAATGTTTTACCAAGTGAGGTGGGGGTTCAAAAATAAACAAAAGAACACTTAATAATGGGTATGACCACCTCTTATTAAGACTTTTAGCGGGCCAGTCATCAATGAAATCAATGTTGTTTGTTATAAGAAAATTTACAGTGTCTATAGGTGTATGAGATGTGGCATTATCATATTGTTATGGAACAGATGTATGATTTTTCATTGATGACTTGCCTGCTAAAAGTCCTGATACTCTGATATTCTGGACAGACAAGTGAGGCGTCGTCCCAACCCACCTGCTAACGTCAAGAACTTCGTCCTGCGCTCATTCAGGGATGGAACTTGATTCACAGGCAGAAATCACCACTTTAGTCATTTGTATGCGCCGGTGATACACTGCAGCGATCAACTCAAGAGGTGGTCATACCCGTTATTAAGTGTTATTTTTGTTTTAAATCCCTACCTCACTTGGTCCAAAGTTTCCACATATTCTGTCAACCTTTGGCCATTATTTTTTGTACCAAACGATACATCATGGAACACTCTTTAAACACATATATCACAATGATTCCTCCGTTTTGTTTTCATCCAGCATCGTCCAAGCAAACGTAGCGGAAGTGTCTTATTTTGTTTAGTATAGAAATGAGCATTATATACAAATGAACAGAATGTTACTTGCTAATGGTCATCATTCGGTTTCCCTGTACTACCGGCAACCCATTTAATCGACTCAGTCTAAATTTATGTATATCTTTGTTACCATGCAAAGTTATACAATTAACCAATAAAGAGTTTTTGAATGACTATCTTACTTAATTCTAGTCAGTGTTCATTGAGTAGCTGTTATACAACGGGCACTGTCTTTTAAAAATTATCAAACTAGTAAGTGCTAGTTGAAGAAGCAGTCCATTCTACTTTCATTAAAAAACAACAACAAAAACCAAATTGTGCATTTTTCGAGGACTGTTTATAAACCATACACAACACAGGGGGCAAAGAACAACATAATTCCGCCTTCAAGTTCAACGAACCGTATGAACTATAAAATCATTCCTGAAAAACAAATTAAGTATCGTGTATACACTCATGTATATCTTGCCCTGATCAAATCTGTGATATGATAATGAAGTTGGACAATTTTGTCTGAATTCATGCACCTAAAACGATTTCTGAAATATCGATATGACGTCAACTTTGACGTAAACGTGTGAATGTAATCATAGTACATGTCACATAGACGATTTTCGACCCATTGAAACTATCATAAATGCATCGCCTTAGTTATAGACAATATGTTTCCAATAGAATCATTTACGTTGCCATCCTTGGCAGTATCCGTCATCCAACGCCCATAGCGTTTTTAACATCTCTCAGAAACCCCCGCGGTGTTAGCGACCACAGTAACACCGCTAGCGTGTAGAATATGCGTACCAAGTTTCAAATGCAGGCCTACTATTCTGAGCTTTGAAACCATTCACTCCTTTGACCTGGTATAGCTCAACTTTTTATTTTGTGAACGAGGGATGATACGCCTTTGGATTAAAGAGCTGATTTAAATAGGGTGCATAGTTAAAGCTGCGATATACATGAATATTTGTATCAATCTATACGGACAAGCGGACAAACTTCCCTTAGCGATCAGTACTAAATTGCCCTTCCTATACATGTCGGTCTTCCTGTGTCTTAATGTGTCTTATCTTTTATCTCTTAACGATCGGATAAAAAAGAAATATCATTACAGTTTAAATTACTTAGTTTGATAAAAAAAATGCAAAACTTAACAAAATCGTAGACAAATTTCTTAAATTCACTACATTTCTACATTTTGATCATAATAACACAAAGACTGAAGTAATTCAGTATTGATTACGTCCGTTTTCTGTACAGGTTTCGAACTTATTCTGTTAGCAGTTTCAGCAAGACATTTAACAGTGTTATTTTCCATTGGGTCCTCTACGTCGTTCGTTCAATGCGCCCATTTCATCCCGTACATGGATGACGTTAAAACATGATCAGTTTCACCACTGTCTAATAAATTCGTGAGATAAAATGCAGCATAAAATGATTTCGCTGAATAAAATTGTGTTTATGACAGTACGTTTCAAAGTGAGAAAAGCACTTTTTTCCTTTTTAACTGTATTGTCAGCTCTAAAATGTATCCCGCCATATTGTCCAACATTAAATTCCGCAAAACTGCCGGTACGTCCGCCTCTTCGAACTTCCTCTTAAGCGTGTTTTTTAAGGCAACACCTGTTAAAAGAAGTGCAATATAATTCCAGTGTTTCAAACATATCTCAATTTACAAGAAATTACTTGTGTTTGTATACACATTTTAAAGCTATCACATCAAAAGGCAAATGATTTTTGCTAAAAAAACCCTTATTACTTAATCAAATTTTGACAACATCTGACCTGCCAAAATTTACAAACTTGACAATAAAAAATTTGAATCTGCTTTCCTCATTAAAACGCTAACATTTGTAACTTAAACGATAAGCGAATTCAATCAACAGTGTAAGGGCCCCAGATTGAATTCAACTAATCGTAAACAGGATCAGCAATTTGCGGGTCGTCACTATTTCTACAACGACTTAAATAATCTGCGGCCTCTTTGCAATCCCGCGGAATTCATTCCGGGCAGAGAGATAATTTCACTAGCACAAACATTGTTTAAATCTAAAGCATTTTTTGGATATCTGATTTGCGACTGCCGTTTACTAAAACGGACATTACATTTTGGTGGTCTTAATAAATTTTAACATACTAATTTTTCAAAATTGAAACATTTGATTTGACTGCCTCTGTTTCACGCCATGTGGAACGTTTTACCCTTTTTTATGAGACCAGTCGCCTTCGACCTGTGTCTGTGCTACTTAAAACAGATTTATGCATACACCGGTCTGTGCATTAAGCACGTGATGGACAATTGTTTGCCTTCCCCGAGGCATTATTATAACTCACTTCCGGAAGATTATCTTGTTCATAAAGAGCTACTACCGGGCTCAACATTCTATCCATGTCCGGAGATATCACATGACATGTCATATTGCTCACTTCCGGGAGCACCGGCACACTACATGGGTCCGTGTCCGAGGATTCAGAATTTTCCAAAACATGACAATCGTTCTCGTTTTGACACGTAAATGAGAAGTGTCCATGCGAACATTAAAAATACCTCACCTTCGGAATTATTTGATGCAGTCTGCGTCAAACAGTGGTCATTCACTGCAATAAAATGCCATAACCATTGGCACAGGCGGTTACGAATATATTGTAAACGCATACTGGTAGCTCTGGAATACACTTACCATGTGAACAAAGCTGGACTACATTCTCTCTTTATAATCTCAATTTATCTAAAGCAGAACTCAAAACATTAACAGGAACGTTCCAACTTGCTCTAAATTTGATACAGTTAATAAATATCTCGTGCTTAATATTGCAATGTCACCTAAAACACTCTGTAATGAAATTATCTGGCCCGTTACAGAGGCCACTTACCTTACTGGATCAACGTTGCAGAGGTCTGACTATATTTGTATTTTTTTTTGTTTTGTTTTCGCGTGGTTGCATTCCAGAGCTTTTACAATCGGATAGAGGCAGTCAGTATAATTTTTCCGCATTCAGAGAGTGCGCCGTGACACACGGTCCGCGGTATTGTCAGGCTAATGGAGCAGCATAGAGAGCGGTAAAATAACTACACATTAATTGCTTAAAATTGACAAACGATCCTTATTTGGTTTATAAGCATTATCGAACAATCTATTCACATAATGGATTTTCTCCCTCAAAACTACACGTAGGTTGAAAGTTGCAATCGTCCGTTTCCATGAATCCCGGTAAGTTACAGCCTAAACGGTTAAAAATGGCCAAGGCTGCTTCAAATGAACAGTCGGTAAAACAAAGGCAACCAAGCTTTGATATTAACGTCATGACCAGGTCAGGTAGAGTTTCCTAACCTCCAGATAGATGAAATCTTTAGTATATTTGAACAATCAGACATAAGAGTGGTAATAATTACTTGCAAGGCATCAAGAAAAACATAATTCATCTGAAAGGGAGGTGTAGTATTAGCGTGGGTTTTTTAAGAAAGGTTGGACTGTAATGTCTTGCAGTTAATCCATGACTACAAAAATTAATAATTAATTTCAATAATCATTTCTGCAACACTTACTGAACTCTATAAAACAGAGATAACATAATTATTATGCATTTGAAATGTAATGAACCTCTGTACAGTTGCAAACCTAAAGGTAAGCAAAAACGATTATAATTCTTTATTGAACTATTTAATTTGTTCTTTTCGATACTTATTACAAGTGTACATAATACTCGGATATGTGACATGCTAATGCTAGGTTTCGTTATTTACATTTGCTTTAAAACGTATTGTAAGGTACCTCGCATCTTATCGCACTGTAACGCACTGTAACGCTTCTATCGAGGGTTCCCTTATAGTCAAGGAGGCCGATGTCAGCCAATACAATGCATGTAGGCCCTCACGGTGGATAACCCGTATGTATGTGCAGTCACGTCCTATGACCTCACACACAAACGTGTAGACGCTCTAATGGAAATCATCGACTTCTACAGATAAGCACCTACGGTTGCTGTTCGCGGAACCCAAGTATCTTGTCAGGAAAGGTAATGTGCACGAGTATCAGCATCACAAGTGAAACATGGCCCCATTCAGATTCCATACAAAAACACAACGACATGTGTGGTTATATCGCCGTTAATACTTCACGAAATACGAAAGTCTTAGAGTAGTAGGTCTCAGCCTATGTAATGGGATCTTCTTTACATAATATTACAGTCAAGTTTAACACATTTTATCCTTGTTGCAAATATGTCTTATTCCAGAATAACACTTTGGAAAAGCAATCATATGGTAGTTTAACATGTTCACATTACTGTAGTGTTTCTTAACTTTATTCAGAATATTGTCAGAAATAGAGTAATTTCACTGAAGTTGTACCTTTCTAAATTCAATAATGTCTTGCTACATGTGAATATTACTGAAGTTTTTATTTCTAGTTATATTTCCTATAATACATTTGTACTATGTTACAGTTGCTAATGCAAAAAGAAGATGCCAACAGGCGGTTTCTGCTCTGTATTTATACACTTCTGAGATGTACCATGTGATTGTCTTTTCCAGTCAAACGGAACAAATTCAATTATTGAACAGTTATACTTGTAGCTCATGGGGAGCTCAAAGCTGTTTTCTTAATTAAATTCATCAAGCAACATTCTGTACTAAAAATAGTGACGTAATATAAGAAACTCATAAATAGCCACCAGCCTTTTCAGCATAATATAGGAATACATGACAAAAATCCCTGTATTATTATGTGAAAACATAAAAGTAGTTACATAATGAATACAAAACAGTACAGTAAACAGCCTAACAACGGTACCTGAAGGGTTTCTTTCTTCGTGTTTTACACAAATAGTGCACTCTGAAAATTCTAAGTAGAAAAACTCAAAATTCACAAAAAGCCACCGACAAAAATAACGGAAAAGTAGTTCTCAGCTTCCTGACCTAAATAAACTTATGAATGAAGCACACACTGAAACAAATATTTCGACAATTCCCAGGTCAGGTTCTCCTATGTTGATAATAAACAACTGTCCAGAAAACAGAAATGCAGATAACACTATCTCTGTTGCTGATAATTCTATACCTCTAACTAACAACAATAAGAAACAACAATACGTGTACAGATGGACTTATTAGTGTAAATTAACAATTGGTTTTAAATGTTTTTTTTAGCTCACCTGGCACAAAGTGCCAGAGTGAGCTATTAGGATCGCATTCCGTCCTGCGTCCGTCGTACGTTGTACGTCCGTCCGTCCGTCCACCATTTCCTTCAAACGACATCTCCTCTGAAACCATTGGGCCAATGTTGATGAGACTTTGCAGGAATGTTCCTTGCATGAAGCTCTATCAAAGTTGTTCAAAGAATTCCATTCCATGCAGAACTGTGGTTGCTATGGCAACAAATAGGAAAAACTTTAAAAATCTTCTTCTCTGAAACCACAAGGCCTAGAGCTTAGATATTTGGCATGTAGCATTGTCTAGTGGACCTCTACCAAGATTGTTCAAATTATAACCCCCGGGTCAAAATTGACCCCGCGCGGGTGGGCACTTAGTTTTTGCATAGGCATATATAGGAAAAACTTTTAAAATCTTCTTCTCTGAAACCACAAGGCCTAGAGCTAAGATATTTAGCATGTAGCATTGTCTAGTGGACCTCTACCAAGATTGTTCAAATTATGACCCCCGGGTTAAAATTGACCCCGCACCGGGGGTCACTTAGTTTTGCATAGGAATATATAGGAAAAACTTTAAAAATCTTCTTCTCTGAAACCACAAGGCCTAGAACTAAGATATTTGGCATGTAGCATTGGCTAGTAGACCTCTACCAAGATTGTTCAAATTATGACCCTCGGATTAAAATTGACCCCGCACCGGGGGTCACTTACTTTTACATAGGCTTATATAGTAAAAACTTTAAAAATCTTCTTCTTTGGAACCAAAAGGCCTAGAGCTTAGATATTTGGCATGTAGCATTGGCTAGTGGACCTCTACCAAAATTGTTCAAATTATGACCCCTGGGTAAAAATTGACCCCGCACCGGGGGTCACTTAGTTTTACATAGGCTTATATAGGGTAAACTTTAAAAATCTTTTTCTCTGAAACCACAAGGCCTAGAGCTTAGATATTTGGCATGTAGCATTGCCTAGTAGACCTCTTCAAGGTTTGTTCAAATTATGGCCCTGGGATCAAAATTGACTTTGCCCCCGGGGGGGGGGATGATTTGTTTTACAAAGGCGTATATAGGAAAACTTATTTGGTATATAACATTATCTAGTGATCTTCCACCAGGCAAGTGGACTTGTACCAAGGTGAGCGATATTCGGCCATCTTGGCCCTCTTGTTTATCTTTGACTGTGTCCACCAAGTTAAATGAGACTGCATATAAAATGTATGTTAAAATATTTTGCAATTTTATAAAGCACTTTGACCTTTACCTTGCAGTATGATGAGTTTATTTGTATATAGTTGCAACACAAATCACCATACTATTTTACTTTATTTTGCTATGTACTCACATTATTTCACGTGTTTACCGCAATAATATCGAAGAAACTTGCTTCAAGATTGAAGCAATATTAGTTACAAGCAGTATGTTGTATACAAGTGGCATGAAAAGTAGTTCTTTAAGTAATAGGATAAGCTGTAAAATATTGCAATGAAAATCCCCATACTTTTTTACATAATTTTGTCATGTACTGACGTAATTGCACGTGTTTACCGCAGTAATATCAAACAAACTTGCTTCATGATGGAAGTAATATTAGTTACAAGCAGTATGTTGTATACCAGTGGCATGAAAAGTAGTTCTTTAAGTAATAGGATAAGATGTAAAATATTGTCCGAGAACAATGCAATAAATGATCGAGTGATGCTTTCTAAAGGTTAAGTTTTTTCTTGAGACAATGTTTTATGCTGATATTAACAATATACTGTAATCATTGGTATTATCTGATGTAAATTGTCTTACAGGTTTATATATATTTTTACAATCATATAAGGATGTCGCAATTTCTTATTTTGTTACCGAATCTTCGTTCGATTGTATAAGGATTCACACACTTATTAAAAAGATAAAAAAAAACCCGACCCGGTTTGTTTCGTCGCGGCAATTTAGTACAGCTTTATAGAAATAATACTTTTAGAAATTTTGATTAAAGATTTTCCACAAATGTAATTCACTCAACATAATTGATCTCAACGGAATGAATACATACCAGGTTTGATCACAGACAAAAAATAAGTAACACATTATTTTAGACTGATATTTCCATACATGTAACTGTAAAAAACATAAAACATAGGTATACCCATAAATGCTCAAGTTTATAGGATTTGTCTTGTTACCAAAGGTTTAAAATAAACTATTTAAGTTGTACTTTGGTATTGCTTCCATTGCCATTGTTTCACTGACATGCAAAGAAACACAAATCTATTCTGAATGTATTGAAAGGTGATTAGATCAACATTTTTTGTCAAACACACGGAAGAGTGTTATCATGTTAAACGTATAAATGAAACAACGCATATCAATTTATAACGACATCATTTTACTATATAAAATTATCCACGTTTCCCAATGTTACTATACTCCAGTTAGATTTTATGCTATGCATAATGTAGTCTGTTATTTTTGTGTGTTGTTTTTCCACATTTGCTGCATATTTATTGTTTTACTACTTGTCTTATAATTGCACCCTCTTATATCACAGACACCTTGTTTATAATTCAGAAACCGGCGAGATGGAATCTGATGTCAAAGCCAGGGGCTAAGTGTAATGAGTGGACATATATTTAATTTTTTCTAAAATATTATAACAGTGACTGATTCTGAAAATAAAAACTTTAAATCAATATAAATTTACAGCTCTTTAAACATTTGCAGGATCATTTATAAATTTATCGCTTAAAATGATCTATACAGTTTTCATAAACAGCCTGAAAATTATTCACTGGGTTATCTTTTTACAGCTTAAAAATTATCCTGAAAAGAAGCTAAAGACCACACATCAACAACTTTTCTAACACCACTTCTATGACACTTAAATCACAGTAGTATGTGAAGGCATTTTTAACTATATTGAAGGTAAAACCTGTAGCTTAATGTGCGCATACAATGTAAACAGAAAAGAAAAGGAATAAAAATAGCAATATTAAGTGTTCGTGTTTTATCTAATTTCTCTACTAGATAATCTAAAATGAGCATCTGTAACTTAATTATAAACTGCTGGGTAGGTTGCAAAATAATTTCCGTCAAATATTTTTGAGTGTATCTTTATTGACATTCTTTCTGTCAAGTAGTTTTCCGAATAACTTAGCCACAATGGGACATAGATTTCTTCCATATTAAGTTAGGGAAATAATTAGATCAAACTATTGAAGCCATAGAGTAACCGTTTTCTTTTTATTCACAAATAGATCTGACTTCTTCATATTTGATTTTCTGTCAGTTCATGATTGTTACGAAAGTAACATGCAAATAAGTTTCACTACACACTTTTTTCAATACAGCGTGCAATTTATGAAAATATCCATATACATGTACTTAGATTTTTTGCATTGAGCCGTGACTGCACTAGTATATTTATATATTCAAAGCTCACGGGTCAACATCCTACTAAAATTGGTATTAGAATGAACTGATGTTCATTCATTTATAAGAAAACTATTTATATTTATATGGTAGTCGTTAGTAAAGGTATATGATTGGAAATGATCTCTTAAGAATCTCAATGTCATTAATATTGACCTAATTTATATTTAGTTGGTTGAAGAACCTTAACAACTGATTCATATAAATGGATTTGTTTTATCTTGAATCAAGTACATTTGTAAACGTATTGGATTATATTTGTATTATTTGATTTGACAATTTCATCGATATATTTAAAGCGTAAAATTGTTTAATAACATTATTGTGTCTAGTTGTGATAACGTGATTTGAATAAGGATACTTTGATGTGTTATGAAAATCCGAAATCCGGTTGAGTAAAAATGTGTGCCACATATGTGATGTAACCTACACGATGATATGTAAACACATTGATTTATTCTTACCATATACCGCGGTATTGCAGATATTTTTCTTTGTATTGTGTTTTTGTTAGAATGCATAGCAACTATTTATTTCAACTCGAGAATTCAATGTAATCGTGAACATGTATTAACCTGTCAATTATTTTCAATCTATGGTATGATAGTTCCAGATGCAAACAAATGGCTATAATGTATTTGCAAGAAAGTGTTTTATGGTATTGCTGATAATCCTTGCAATCTGATAATGATTCTGATGATACAGTTGATACAAACTCTGTTGTGAATGCATTACCAAGACTTTATGATGAAAATGCAATAGTCTATGTAAACTATTATAAAAAGACTGATTCAAGTCATGACTCTGAGTATTAGTAGATTTTACACTGGTTCATGAACACTAGTTATCTGACTTAAAACGCAAGTGTTGAATACAGTCCAAACATAACACAATACTGAAACATTTGCGCTTAATGTTTGATGGTTTGTGCTTCTGAAATAGTTCATTTAAGTCATATTCCAAACGGTATTCTGTTCTAAATTTTACTTAATACAGTTTCTGTTGTGATAAAATGATAGTAATTGTTACGTAGATGTAGCTAAGAAAGTAAAACAGCCGAGCTACAATTATTGTGCATAGCATCACTCTCAAGATAATTTAGAGTGCCATCCCTATTTCAGTAAAGCTTTATTACACATTTTCGTTTACGTGATATTTCTTTTCTAGTAGTGACCATTATTTATTTATCAGTAAGGAAACTACAGATTCATTAAATCTAATTCGAACACGACCCGATAATAGACGCCCGACGTCAAATGTATTCCGTAATTATAAGTTTCAATAAAATGGTGCTATGCAATGAAAACAGTTCTGGATAAGACATGCCGTGTTATAATCACTTTTTACTGTGATTTAACGTGTATTAATTAATGGTTAGTTCAAATGCGTTTATTAGATCTAATTTATATGCATTTTAACTCCAGATAGTGATTAAATAACCTTTAATTCACCATTAGAAATTTATTATTTCTTAATTCGTATTCACAAATGGTGGCCATATTTTTACTTTCTTTGTTAAGATAGTTACCTTTTCATTTCGCCTATGATAATGAAAACCGAACCAATTGTACTACATGTTTAAATACCAGTTTAAGTCTGTTTCTCCCTTTTAGTCATATTACCAGAATCAAATGGTAACTTTAAATAGCTATGCATTTTACTGCGAAAAGTAAACCTTAGTATTGCATTGTCTCGTTAAAAGAATCATTTGGCAATTTCAAACCACAGTTACTTGAACAGAAATAAGATTATATGTTTCAAAACAGAAAAACATCGAAGCTTTTGATTTTCTAACTGCAAGACAATAGGTACTGCCAGACCAGGATTTGAACCTGGAACCTCCCCAAATACAAAATATGTTCAATTTTGGGTTGCTCTGCCTATTGAGCTACCTGGCAGACCGATTTGTCAATACAATAGTTAAGGTACATTCAAGTGTTATAACGTTCATGTATATATCAATGAGCAGGCGTCACCAGGAGTGGCGTGAAACAAACATATAATTTGACAATCATGAATTTACTGCCAATAACTGCCCTAATGATAAACAGTGTAAATTGGAGAGAAATAAATACCCTAATTTGCTAATTGTAAGGATCAAAAGAAGTACGTCGCTCGCGGTTCCAATCATAGACGTAGCCTGTAAATGACTTCATGAGTTCCGGTAGGATGCAGTGTAGATATTGTAGTTAAAATGTTGCCGGTACCGAAAAGTATTGTCTCCAAAACAATCGTGAAGTATGCTAATTTTAGGGCTCAAAAGATAAGTAACACAACAATTCAACTATAGTTTATTTTACAGATTAGCTAGAATTCAGAACGAATAAAAGGTACATAATCTGGTTATCTGAACCCCGTGATAATCAAGATATGCCAGTATTATCGGATATACCTCATGTGGTCTTAACATACATAAAAATGTCTCTTCTCTTCTCTCGTTCATATAATATTTCTTATAGAAGCAACAGTGAACACACTTGAAGCTAAAACTTCAATCCTTCAAGCATTTCAATGTTTACATCAAATATAAACGGTCATTGGTTTGTTCAAGAATGTTTTATTATGTCTCATAAATGTTTTAAGTTCATGGTTTATATGTTTTCACTCTATATCTCTTTTCTGTCAAGTTGAGAAAACAGTGTACTCTTCATAGTTGTAATGTAAACATTATATTGCGAGGTTAAATTGTTTGCCATTGATACTAAACAAAAGCTCTGCCCAAAAGAACACTGATTGATATATATCACATTTACTTGATAATCAATTGTGGCGGATTGTTTAAAGTGTGATAAGAACAAATACATGTGCATAATGACTTTCTAAAGCTTTATCAATGATTAAAACTTTGAAAAAATAATAAATTTATTTCCGAACAGTTTAATGCTAAATGTTAGATTTTATACAATACATCAAAATGCATGATTTGTGTTTTAGATATTTTTCTACATTGGGAAAAATGAAATAAACGCAAAGTATTTTATACTCTGGCTAATTCAAGTTTCACTATGATAAAACGGCATTGATTAAAACATAAAAAGGCACATTATGCAGCGTAAAAATATGTCAAACATTTTGAATAATCTGATTACTGCTGAATGAGTCCAATTCATTTCTAGCTTGTGATTGTTTCTGTTCATTTTTAACGGTATCAGAATAAGATGTTAAACATATATTTATATGATATTTAATCATAGTAGTAATAAATTAAAACATTAAATGTTAAGTTTAAAACATGTTGTTTTTTTATTTTAATTCATTTTTTCACTTAAAACATATTATTATATGTGGCAACGATACGTTTTGTAAATAAAGATAGTAATCATCTAAGTTGATCTCTTCTTAATGGAAACAGTTTGATGCGTAATACCGTTTGTTTAGTAAACTATGCACCAGCTACAGTTAACGAATTTTAACAGTTTTTAATTAATTTTTTTTTAAATTTAAAAGTAAACAACAAATTCACCATCCGATTGTAAATTTAACTAAGTAAACGTTTTTCGAAGAGTTTACATAATGTTGTATATATTATCTAAATTGTTAAGAAAAAAGGACATCTTTGTAAAATTTAAGAGGCAGGCCTTTGTATTTAAGGAATATCTTTGGTAATGACCCGATATCATACTCATTGGTAAATGATGAATACAAAATAAAACAATTCTTGAATACAGATTTAGAGTATTAAATCAAACCGAAATATACAGCTTACTTTTCGTCGAACTAAATTGATTTGTATCAACTTGATTTTAAATGAACTTCAATTGCGTTATCGAGTCCTAAAACATACATCCAATGCATAAAACAACTATACTTTTATAGGCACGGACACATTTAAACATTCATCAAGACCAGAGGTTTTGATGCTTTAAAACGATTAAAGTTCATATACTTACCCTGCAATAGAATTGCACCAGATGTCCGTCCTCATATGTGTAATTCCATAAATAATATCGCGTTCATGATATATAAAACTCGTGAAATTAAGATTCTAATTTTTTCGCAACATTTTGCTGTTATTAAATTAGTTTACTTATATAGTTAATCATCGAACTGATGAGATCTAACTCGATAATTATTTTTTTATCATCAACGTATTTCATTTCATTGAACTACAAACTTTATAAATTTCCAATTCAGTTATACATAAATGAATAGTTCGCGCTAGATGATCGTTTGACGGTTGTAATTTTCAAACGATTAACGTAAATCGGCACATTTTGTGTTTTACGTTTATTAATGACCTAGCAACAAATGACTTTGAAAAAAAAAAGTATGGAGAGTCATGACCTTAAAAGTGTCTTCTAAGATTGGGATAGTTAACGCGGTTCAGGTTTAGCATAAAATAAAGTTACAACATTTCTTTTTGTATCTTGTTTCAGTATAATTTTGTTTTAAAGCCACTGGCAAACTGTCTTTTTGTTCAAACTTTATAGCTCAATTCAAAACATGAAAGCCGAAGCGTCAAGAGTGAAGATTTTTAAAATGATTATAACACATGATTATATTGACAAAAAGTACTACATCGACCCTGTTGTAAGGATGAAAGGCTGATATAGTGTCATAACACTATAATTTTTACAATTACAAAATGTCCAATTATAAATCTTCAGCTCTAACTTATTTCACTGCTGTGTTATATTTCATGTACTTATAAATAGTACATTGATATTAAAAATAATTAGAAGAAACACAGGATCAAAGTACAAATTTAATGGCTTACTTCAATCAACCAGTATAACTGTTATTTTATTGCATAAATGTAACAGTTCATAGAGTACTAGTTTAACCAACCCTTTACAATGGAGTCATCAGATACAGACATTTTGCAACACGGCGACTTTGACCGCGGTGTTTTTATTAGATAGTGTAGCTCCTCCCTACACTCCTAATATGCTTAATTGCTTGCCGGTCGGCATTTCGTTGAAACAAACCCCAGCCTTAAAATACAGATTTAGAACATTTCGAATATAACGAAACGGATTTCGTACTGTCAAATTGTGTGTTTTTGTTACCTGTTGACATTCCCTTATGTTCCACATGCATGCAGTAACATTTTCAGTTTCTCCTAATATGATATATCATGCTGTTATCTACTTTCCAATTCTTCACTAAAACTATTATCAGAGTTGTATTTATAGAAAACTGCTTCTAAAATTCGTAAATAGCCCAGAACTGTTTATTTGTTCATCATTGTCAGACACCTAAGATTTGTCGAATATTATTCTAAACATTTTTTTCGTTTATTTCATACTTGTAAACAGAGAAAATGCCCCGAGCACATATAGTCTTACAATCCATTTACAATTCCATAATAAATATTTCTTATTCTGAAATAGGCGATACAAAACTTCATGTAATGATCAGGTGTGACATTCTTAACATGATGTATTGCCTGTTCGTTTGTATGGAGCCGCCGATCCCCCCACCCCCTCTCTCTCTTCCTCTCTTGCTCTCTCTCTCTCTCTGTCTCTCTCTCTCTCTCTCTCTCTCTCTCTCTCTCTCTCTCTCTCTCTCTCTCTCTCTCTCTCTCTCTCTGTGTCTCTCTCTCTCTCTCTCTCTCTGTCTCTGTCTCTCTCTCTCTCTCTCTCTCTCTGTGTGTGTGTGTGTCTCTCTCTCTGTCTCTGTCTGTCTCTCTGTCTCTGTCTCTGTCTGTCTGTCTGTCTGTCTGTCTGTCTCTCTGTCTCTCTCTCTCTCTCTCTCTCTCTCTCTCTCTCTCTCTCTCTGTGTATCTGTCTCTGTCTATGTAACTCCTGTATTTGCCATAGAATGCAAAATGTTAAAATATGCATAGTTCACGTCCCAAAGTTTCTAGATTTTATTTAATTTTTACACTGTTTCCTACACTGCATACTGTTACAATTGTAGCCGCAAAATAATATATTAACTTCAACAGTAGTCTACAATTATCAATAAGAAGTTACGCTTTTTTATACTCTTGCAACGCAGGACCAAAGTAAATATGCAAATAAAGATTGTTTTGTGATCATTTAAGATGAAATTACATATAGCATAAATGAAGTCTTCTCCGCACAATCTCATTCATTTCGCATTTTAGTGCTTATCTTGAAAAAAAATAAACACATTTTTAATACATGCTATACTTGTAAAACATATCCAGATGAGTATATCTATGAGTATAGATATTTCTTTTAATTGTTTCCTAATTATTTATAGATTATAGATATAAGTCGGAGTAATGACAGCAAAAGATATTTTGGATTCAGGATGACCCAGTACTACAAGTGAAGCTGAGAGAGATTTATTTCATTTTGAATGGGTCTCGAGAGCAGCTATTCTAAGCTGTAAGAACTTGTTTCGTAATCGAGAATACGAGCGTAATAAATTAGTTTTTAGTATAACTACTGCATCAGGGTTAAAAATGGCTGAAAATAAGGAAACCGTGGCATTATATATTCTACAATTGAAATGAAACATAATACGCATTTTATAAATAATAAAATGAGTGTATAAACCATTTGGTGCAATTTTGTGTTCAAGGTTCAGTGGAGCATTTTCGTTCAAAAATACCCAATACGAAATAAATGAAATAAGGTGTAATCAAATTCTAATCATGTGATATATATATAACTATTTAACCAATTTATATATTATTTTCGTTTAGATTGTTTATGGCTCTAAATACAGACCGAAAAAAAGCCTTAAAGGTTACTTTATTTATGCTAATGTATACAAAACATGTTATTTATAAGAGATGATTATTTATAATGTTATAAACCCGTTTTGGTATTTGAATATGAAACAAACTTTAACGCACTTGTAAACAAACTAGATTTACTGATTATAAGGTGGCAAAACCATTACAAATGTTATCAATAAACATCAACACTTGTTTATATATTTTTCACCGTGAAAAAGTTTTAAAAGCTGTTAAAATTATTTGTATTTGATTTGAGAATAATTTGTTAACAATACAAACCCAAACTAGTTAGCAAATCATATTAAATATATTATACTACGAAGCGTTTACGTTGTTTTTTTAAGTTTAAAGTTTTCTAAATATTGAATAAATTAAATTCCCTTTTAATGTTTATCAAATATACTATTTACGTTTAACGTATATATTTAAGTTCTGGTTTTGTTGAAATTCAAACATTTTGAAGGAATTATAATAAAACCTTAACCCAAACTTTTCTGAAGGCAGCTTGAGAACTGTCATAAGAATAGGTGCATTCTTAAGCTTTCTTGTAACACGTGGCAATCACAAACACAGAGCAGAAAGAGCGAACTCAACCGAACGCGCAGAAAAATAAATAGTAATATAAACTTGCATTAAGTCTCACTTACACATTTTCAAACTTATGTGCATACAGGTCAGGTGCACATCTGCTGGCACTTTGTTTAGAAAAATGAACAAAACAAAACTCAATTGTATATTAAAACTGTATTCTAAAACTTCATAAACACCGTAGTCCTTTTACGTATTGTTGTTTTACGGCACACTATAAAAGGAATTCACATAACAGCTAAAGTCATGAATTCAAGCTTTAAGTGCTATTTTTTACGTTTATCTCGGCACACTTCTAAGTGTTTGTTAGCGTGCGATTGAAAATAATTATTGAGCTTCAGAATGTATTAGTAATTTTATCTCCGTCTATGAAGCGACGACAAGGAAGGCAGGACAGGGGTAGGAATGTAATGATGTCATTCACAAGATGAAATATTTGAGTTTAACTTCCCCGGTTTTATTTCCAAAATATAACAGTTTACACAGTTCCATTGCAAAACGCATAATTACATCCAAAAAGACATACATTTACTACATTAGCTCTAACACACCGATACAATGGAGTCATCAGGTGCACACGTTTTGCTTTACGGTAACTGTGAACCGGTCGATTTATAATTAATTTTAAAACTTACTCATGTACTTAAATGGGGAGATTATCATATTTATATAATATTTTTTTTGTACACTAGTATCAAACAGAAACGTCTTTAAGCTTTCAAAACGCCAATCGACGCATGCGTTCATCTACAGTAAACCTCGCTTATAAGGAACAGCTTGGGACCTCAGAAAATTGTTCCTTATAACCGAGTTTCCTTATATCCATATAGCGAACTAGTTCCTTGTAACCGAGGTTTGTATAACGAACACAATTTGTATAGCGAGCATTGTTTTACTGAACTCCGGGCCGAACATGAATTTTTAGTGAGAAAGTTGCGAGTCTAGTACCGGGCCTTAAATAATGAGCGTAAGACAATATCGAAATTACATGCAATGTGAAAATAAATACTTTAACAGTTTCTACAAATCAATCAAGAAGGAGAAGAAGCATTTCTAAAACAATATTTGCCTGTCTACTTAAGGAGGTATGAGCGTTTATCAGCGCATGCGCCGATAAACAAACGTTGTGTTGCTAATGTCGTAAAATGGCTACAACTCAGTATAGATATTTTGTTTATATTGTACTAAAGATTTGCATTTCGTGAGTGTAAATAAGTAATAAAACTCTTAATAATTTCTTCATAACTTAGGTGCAGTGGTTTTACGACATACAATGCTATTTTCGTTTTTGGCATTACGACTTCCGTGTTACTTTGGCGGGTTATTTTGACAGCAAACGGCGTCATCTTATTCATCATATTTATTAATTTATGCTTTATATTGAATATACCGTCGATAATGTGACGCGCCGTAAGACTTTTGGGCCAAATGCGGTAAAAATCATTATTGTCCGTAAAACGCTTGCAAAGATTTGCGAGATTATCACATGTAACATGTAAGCGAAGAAGTGTATAGTTCTTTGAACAAAATGTTACGAAATGAATGAAAATCACCTAGGAAGGTACGATAAAGAATGGAGTAAAACACTGTTCATTGTGTAGCTTTAAAATTGTCAAAAAGTTGATATTTCTATCCTTTATCCATATAAACGTCAAATTATTTTATATGTTTATGTGAACATTTAATAATTCGTGAAAAGTTTTTATTGTTCGGACAGTATCGGGTATCTGGTAACAGTTACTAAATTGTTGATCAACAAACCAGAAAGTCAAGTATTTGCTTTACACGAACCTAGAATATAAATTTATTCCGTCTCTGTTATAAAGTCTGTAAAGTTAATTTGTATCTCCCATTTCAAAATAATTACATGAAAGCTTTGTTTGTAGTCCCGCTGTGATACGTAGTATCACAGTCTTTCTAGTTGTTTCATCAAGAACATTTTCTAAGCTAACTTGGTTGATGGCTGCAAAACCTGGCTGTGTTTTTGCAAAAACTTAATTCATTAGTTCAGTTTTACAGCAAATTTTGGACTACATCTTTGCCCAATGCAAATCCAGTCTGAAAAGTAACTTCAAAGCAGCTACTGAAGCAAAAGTTGGTGAAATTTTAAGCAAGTAACTCTTATATAACATTTTGCAAGGTATATAAATAGCAAGTTGAATTTATTATGGAATTTCTTGAAAATCAAAAGTACTGTGAATGTAATAGATTTTGCTGTATTTGTTGTTAGTCCTATGTACATGTATATATGGTAAATTGCATTTTATTGTTATATCACAAACAGTGTCTCACATAAAGTAGACCAATATGCAGTGTCTGTTCCATGGCAGTGTCTTGTTATATATTTTTTTAGCATGATCTGTTCATTTTGAGCTTTTAGGATCACTGGATCTACTGTGCCCACAATTTTGCTTCAAACAATTAATACAGAATCATTTGATTGAATTTCATCAAATCAGAGAATTAAACTCTTATGAGATTGTATTCAAACAGTTCCTCTTGACTGAACTGCATTGCAGACAGAGTTAAAAATAGGAAAGTCTTTGAAATATTCTTGTGAAAATCTGCACGACTCGAAACTTAGATAATTACTTTATAGCATGGTTTAGTGGTTCAACAAATTTGTTCAAGAAATATCCCATTTGTCATAAATGACCATATTGGGTATTTTGTTTTGCACACCACTATATAAAAAACACTAGCTATCTTATTTAACAATGTTTTGCAAATTTGTTTTAAGATAACATTTGTTGGCCATCTTCTTATATCTATCTGTTTAATTTTGAAGCGAAAGCAATGCAATTTAGACAGTATTTTCAGTTTGGCAAACTGATTTCAGCAGTCACCCAGGTTGATCATGATAGTGACCGTTGTTACGTACTTCCTTGTCATGAAGTTACAGTGAAGAAATTTTGGCAATGTGTACAGCTTTGCAAAATTGTTTCAAGCATGTTTCATATCCATATGATATTCCTACACTAAAAAAAGAGAACTAGATTCACACTGTTGCGGTAAAACATTTTTCTTTTTATTGTCACATTGCATTACATTTGACTTATGCATTAATACAATGATCTTTTCACATTAGATGAACCAGATAGATGATTTAAATTTCCCATTTACTTTTTATTGCTGTTTTTTGTTAATACACAGAAGACTTCATATAAAACGTGACATGAAAGAGCACGTTATGTTGACTTTGAACCATTAATGGCACACATTAACCTTTATTTAAGATTTACCATGACATATTGTAAAGGTAAATAATAAAGGGAATACTACTATACAGTTGTTTGACATGTTCGTGTATCTTTTCTTGTTGGCTTGCTTCTAATTTTGATAATTTTGACATTAGATTATAAGTGAGTGGGGTAATGTGATATGATGTAAATAGTGTTAAACAGTATTATAAACTTCATAATGTATTAATTTTAAATAAATTTGTGTTTAGAATGACTTATGACTTTGGAACATGATGGGGGTAAGAGTGAGGTTGGGTGCGCACCATAAACCGGTTTAAGCTCCCCAGTGGTGTTTTTGCCACTGACCGTTCCAAGGCGGTGCCCCACTGTGTTCCTTTAATTGTTCGTTTTGTCCTCGTGTGTTTGCTTTGTATGCTAGTGTGTGTTGGTAGTGTATATATGTGTGTGTACATGATTGTGTGTGTGTGTGTGTCGTGTGTGTGTGCGTGTGCGCGTGTGTGTGTGTTGGTGGTGTGCACTTCTGGGTGATGTGGGGTTCGTTTTGGGGAGGCTGCGTTTTTGGTACGTGGCATTCCCTGTTTGATATTATTTTTGTTTTTATGTGTTATAATTTTAAGTATAATGTCCAAGTTATTGGATAGTTTTAAAACTAACAGTCAGAATTTGTAAAAATATGAATTTTTCCACAATTTTTAATGTTTCATTGGATATAGCTCATTCCAAAGCATGGTGATCCCCATTTTTGGGGATAATTTATGTTTCCTGAATGTCTTCTAACCAACAGGCAAATATGAAGTACATTTGATCTTTGGTTTTTTCATATGAATGTCTAAAAGATGTGTTGTTCTGTTATTAAGAAAGTGGGTGGGGTAATCACATATGATACGATAAATCTTTTATCATGCGTTTGTGAAAGCTTTTTGTTACTTGTTTAAATTCATAAATGGTAAATGTATACATGATACATATTGAATTGTTTTTCAAAATCATATATAAAGAAATTGAAATTGAAAAGTGTGTTGTTTTTATGTTATAAAAGCAGATTCAAAATATCCAAATTTGATGGGTTATTTAAAAATCCTATAACTTTTAAAAAAGCATGGTGACCTATTATTTTTTTGGTTTTATTTTAACATTTAAACATTAATGTTTAAAATAATATGAGTTTTGAAAGAATTTGATCTTCAGATTAAAAGCGCTCATACCTCCTTAAATAATTAAAACACACGTTTTGTTTTACTGTAGCAAATAAATAATTGACAAATACATGCAATAACATGAAATGTATCTTGCCGTAAGTCTTTGAAATTTTGATGTCGTTGTGTAAACATACACTTTTACCACAAGAGTATGTTGATAGTGCTGTAAACTATGTTTTAGTTACTTTATATCCACTGATTCTGTCAAATTGTCCTTGGTCATGAACGAGAAAGATATTTTTTCGAACTGTATCTGTTCTTCATCGTAATTCACTAATTTTTATTTTCTTAACAGTACTTATTAATGTAAATATACTACAAATTTCACTGAATATCCATTATCTGCTTCTTGCTTCGCACAAAAGAATATGGCTGTACTTACGAAAGACTTGTGGTGATTTTCCACACTTGACCATGGCCAACTCTATCAGGAAGTCACAAACTGGACGTTTCGATTTTATAAAGGTGTGTCGTGATACGTATTAACTCCAGGTAAAGTATTAACCAGAATCATTAAAACACGTAAGAAACTGTTTTATCGTAATCGTGTCAACGTACATACCACTAAAATATACGGTATTTGATTGGTTCAAGAAGTAGGATAAAGATTACACTAATTTCGGCTCAGGAAAAACTAAATTGTTCTTTCAAGTTATTTCAGGTTATAGAGACTAAACACATTATAAGCATGTCGTGATTATCTTATTCTTACTATCAAAGTTTGAAATGTCACCTGCAACACTTGTAAATGTTATAATTCGAAGATCTCGGAAATAGTTTTATAATAATTATATATTGTTTTGACTGAATTGGAACAGGAATAACAAGAACACAGTGAAACGCATACAATAGTTAGCGAAATGCTGCTTTAGCTCAATAGCACAATTTACATCGAACTATGTTTTGCAGTGGCACAATTGGACTACCTACTGTCAAATCTATTCAAGACTGTAGAGAAAATAAGGTTACGATGCAATGTCAAGTACAGATCATCTCACTTCAAAATAAAGCCAATATCGAACCTTTCCGTAATCTTGCCGGATCGATATAAAATCATTAACCTTGACAATAACAAACCTTGTATGTATGTTGATATTGCTATATATTAATTACAACAACACGATTGGCAGAAAGTGGTATGCATGTTAACGTCAAGAACAGTGGGTTCGCAGTTCGATTCCAATTGGATTAAATCTGGATGTTTCGTCTTGCGTATAAAAATTGCAAATATCATGTAGAGTGTTGAAGAGAATGATAAGCGAGTGAAAATCACACTCCTGAAACTATTACATATTTATCTGCATAAAATTGTGCACGACGCCTCTTTAGATATTGGTACGACTCTACAACTTACATGAAATACAGGATATTGGTAAAAAGCATAAATGTCACCAAAATATAAAAAAGATGACGAGACAACTATTAAAAAATTTGCTTTTATGATAGACGAGAAAGAAAAAAGAAGTAACAAGAATCGAACTAAAGCGCTCTTAACTTCCAAAAATGTTAGAAATATGCGTTAAGCTCAGAGCTATACAACTTTCAATCTAGTAGCTGTATATTTATCTCTTATAAAAAGTACTGTAAATGTACAGTTGATACAAAACAATGAGAAAATGAAGCCATGTTATCTTTTTTTCAGAACCAGACATGAATACAACTAGAACGGTTATGTGACTGGCATGTCCCTCGACATTTTAATTTAATTTAAGTTTCGTTCAGTACTATGTCACCGAAATAACCATGGATTGTTGTCTGTTTACCACATTTAGTTACACTGCCTTATATAATTATCAACAAATCTGAAAATAAATTATAGAATAGTCCACACTGATAAAGAAAATATGATACACAATTGGTATATTTAAAATATATATCAGGTGGCAGTATACTCAAGCCCTTAGTTAAAGTGTTCTAAGCTGAAACATATCATCGAGTAAGCAAACAAATGTATATTATTATTACTTTGTCATTAATATAAAGATGCTAATACATACGTTCTTCACAAAAGCGTTTATGTACACTTCATAAAGTCGACGATCGAAAATATTTGCATGCTAGTAAGTTAATAGTTTATTACATTCATTTTCATATTTTTCTGTGACTATCGAGCATGGAGACATAGTTACATAGTTGTTGTGTTATTTTCAAAGATTAAAATGTAAGTTGTATCTGCTTTATCAACAACCTTTTACCACCACTGACAAAATAACAAACAAAACAAATAGTACGCAGCAAAATCTAAAGCAGTACACATTTAATCGTATTTTGACATATTTCTGTTTAAACGTTAAAAGCGGTTCAGCAAACCAGTACAACGCTGAATGATTTATACACCTTGCAATGCATGTAGTTTAAATGTTTAAATCACTCCTACCTGCTCTTCTCGTGTAGGTAAACTCTAAATCAAAATTTAAACTGCATTACTTATTTAAATACTACGTTCATATGTTAATCCGAATTCTCTAAAGAAAGCCTTAAAATGATTATATAAATGCTATTACATTAATTAGTAAGCAGATTAAAAAAGAATCCCATGACGATAATAGTAGTTATATTTAAAAACTATAATAACAATTATGATGAAAACACGAAATTGTTCTTATGAATCTATTTGATAAAAATGAAATGAAAATGTTCAACAATTACTTTTTAACAGAGCCACCTTGAAATTTAAAGTTTAATGCATACATTAACCGTCACTACAGCAGACGGAAACGTATAAACCTAACACTACTGCAAGGTGTATAAATCATGCAGTGATTTATTGGTTTGTAGGATAGTTAGTTGCATGGTATATTCTCCCTTTAAACAGACAATGTGCCGTTGGAGTATTTCATGAAGTTTATAACATGTTTTCTGCCTTTCACTAATTGATAAATGCTCCCATTTGCTAATTTGTAAAACATTCAAAGTGACTACATGCATTTCTTAATTTTGAAACTAGTTATGCCCTTAGCTGGATACAAATCAAAGATGGATATATATATTTATTTCAGTATATCACAGATGTACACACATTGTTAAAACAAACACGATGCATGCATATACAGATAATTAGATGTATACACAAGTTTATGAACCACGATATGAACATCAATACCAAGGATGACAGAAAAAAGGGAAAGGTGATTCTCACTTATTTCAATTGTGGTCCTTAACATTGATGGCACACCACGGAACGGCATGCTTATGTACTTCAGATGAATCAATGTTATCACATTTGTATAGTATCACAGACCTATGTTATTACAACATCATTGTACGCATGAGATCAAAGTATTGTATGACTAAACATTTAAGTTATATGAGCCTTATGCAGTCTTATGACAATAAAAGCTCTGGCTAAATTAAAAAGTAATATACCAATTATATGTATCCAAGCATCACGCTAAAATGTGTGAAAAAAAGATCGTAAAGAATGATAAGACACTAAAAAAACGCAAAGAGTTCGTTAAGGATGATAAGACACAATGTTAAAACTAGGACAATAAATGATATTTGACGGCTTCCTTAAAATGTTTAAAATCTATAATATTGCGTATCAACTGTGGCAAGTTATTCCAAAGGATACACCCCTGAAAGATTATGTAACATGGGTTATAGTTCCAATGCATATATTTTGAGCAAGCTCCATGCAACCATGATGTTATGCTCCGGTATTGTTTGGACGATGCCAAGCATATTATAACCATATCTTGCTAATGGTAGGCATTTGAAACTCTATTCTATATATGTATAATGAATAAGTTGTGATCATAATGATGTAATGAATTAATCGTTAAATAATGAATGTTCATTAACCCAATATTGTATGTAATTAACTTAGTTTCATTAGTTTCATTTACACAAATGCATGTACATGCTTACATCATAGTACACCATTTGATTCATATGTAATCTCTATTAATAAATTCACAGGCTGGCCCTCTCTAAACTCCAAGGGTGTTCTAGTGTTCTAGATTGCATGATGTGAAATAAGGTAAGAGATGTGTCCGCATAAGCTGCACAAATTTCAAGAAAATGGCTTTGACAGTGTAATACTTTGTAAACATTCCAGCTATATTTACCAAAAAGTGTAAAACTTTTTTCTCTACGTTGATTTTTTGAACTATTGACCCATGGTACTTACAGATCTCAAGTATGTAGACCAACAAAAATTGATTGCACTCACATATTGTTTGTTCATAGTATCTGTTTCATTCTGTATATATACAGGGTACTTTCATAATTCATTTCAAAAATGTCTAGATGGTAAATGTTCATAAACATGACATTTTTCCATGTTTGCAGGACCCTTGTTCTTGATTGAAGTAAAGATGTAATGTTATATATAATTGTAATAGTTGATACTATTTTCTTACGTTCAGAAAAGCTTATCAAGTCACTTATTGTAACTAAAGTTACATGTGATGTTCATTGGCAGGTATGGCATGTGAATGGCAATGAATGGCAAGTATGTGCAATACCTAGACCTGCAGTACAGATGAAAGCTTTACACATCAGTTAAGTACCATATGGCAAGCTTACTGAGTGGACATTGGACAGGGAGTAAACGAAACAGAAATCTTCTCAAAATTTGATGCTTTCTATGGAAATAAAAGGAAAGTCAGCATTACTTTTTTGTTAACTTCTGGCGCTTTAATATTATTTAGGGACATATACATGCCCATGCCCAAATGCATTCAAGTCATATAAGCATGTCATATATAAATCTAGGAAATGCAAATATGTCATTTATTTAAAAATGATAGTTTCAGGTGTGGTTGAAAGAGTATAATGCTTACAAGATACTACTTCTGGTGAACAGGAGTCTTACAAGAGTAAGAATATTCATGGAGTTGATCATAATTTTCACCATTTTATAACTTGCCGCATGTCTGCAATGTAATCTTCAAACTACTGCCATGACTTAAGACACACATCCATTAAGAATGACAGTGCCAGTACCAGAAATTGTGTTTGTATGCAATGAAATTGCGATAAATTATTTTGCTTTGTGATTTTAAAACTTCTTTATTTTGTTGTATTGTTTTGGACTAACATAGTTATAACACTTGAAATATAATCCAACTATTAGGTAAATGAAAAACTTGAATTCATGTGTTATAGCATCACGTGGCAAACGAGTTCTCATGGCAACAAATATATATGTGAACATTATACATTGATTATTTCTGCCTAATAATTTTGAAGTCTATTTTATTGCTTCAAGAATAACTAAAACAATTAATACATTTCTTACACTTAAAGCCGCAAAAATCCCTTTCCTTGTTAGAAAGATTTAGGAGGCGTGTTTATAAGATAACAAAGAATCACTCTTGCAAAGGGATGCTGTACCTGTGCTAAATATTACTGAAGTAAACACTGAAGTAGACGATAAAATTTATTCGCCATGCTATGCATCGTATACACATTCAATCCATTTATTCAAATAGTATTTCTTTATAATGATTTGCTTTTTTCTTTTTTAACAGGTTTTTTGTATCTTTTTTCCTGGATTTCCTTTGTATCTAACTGTTTTGATGTGATTGATTAATGAAAGAGCAAGTGAGCGTTCATGTTTACTAGATTTATTCTGGAAGAAAAGTGACCCACAGATAGAAATCAATGTGAGTTCATATATGTCCTTCTTTCTCCCCGATCCGAGGTTACTCCGTGTTTCGCGGGATAGTTATGTCCGACGAATGGTCGCACGCGAAATAATTCCAAAAATCCGGATTCTATGCAAGTTTGGTATCGAGCGATTTTACACGTTTACGGGAAAAATCATGCAAATTAAGCAGGTATTTGAAGAATTATCATGTAAAAAATACTTTTGTCTTTAAAAGTATTAAAAAAACTACTTCATTTTAACATATTAAATGGAAATAAGCTGAAAATGTTATCCTCCATTTTGCCCTTGGTCAGGAGTGATTATTTCCCTTGCGTCTAGAACATACTTACTGAATTCACTTGTAAAAAGTGCGGGAAGCACATAATGGAACAGCCAAATTTCAGCCAATCAGAATCCTCGAATCGCGGAGAAAGTGTCAGAGTGTATCAGAGTGTCAGAGGTCATAACATATCGGGTAATTTTGTGTAAACAACAAATGACTGCATTAAATTGTGTTTCTAAAGGGAATAATGAATAGTTACCTAAAATTTTTAGAGTTAAATTTCATTTGAAAAAAAGTATTTTTAAACATAGAGTATGCAGAATCATTCCTTAGACCCTCGAATCGCGGAGAAAGAAGCATAATGGTCAGTGGGCGTTGCTTATCAGCAGTATAAATACAGGTAGCGAACCAGCTTGGATTAAACACTGGCAGTAATGTAACATCTCCCTTTCCTTAGAAAATTGAAATACATTTTGATCAATGAATTGAGAGATTCATTCACTAGAGTTCATTTCCGGGTTATCTGATTTTCTCAGCTGCTAATTAGCAGAGAAAGTCTTTTATTTATAAACTGTTCAACTCTGGCGGTGTTATGCTCTCGGTTATAAAGTTTATAAGAGAAGTTATGTTCTCACACTGTCACTGGGTAATGTAAGTTTGATTGATTATGTATTGCTCCAATTTTACCTGCAATGAACCTTTCCATGATAGCACATGTATTACATCCCAAATAATTGTAATGAATCTGCACATCCAATGTTCAATGTTGAATGCTTTTAGCAGCAATTATAATCGTATTACAATGTATTATCAGCATATACTAATCAATCTAGCGTCAATATTAATAATGTATTAATATTACAGTCTTTGAGGCTGTTTAACACTACGACCTGATCTTGTTGTATATGTAGGGGAGGCAGGGTTCTGGGGTAAAGGTGGGTAGGTTTTGACAGGCGACTGTTCGGCTTCTGAAGAGATACAATTTGATTCTGGGTTGTCGTTGTCTGACTGGGAGTCTTTAACCCTTCAGGCAATGTGTTTACCACGGGAGTAGGCACAGAGTTATTAAAGTTAATCGTGATGCTCTATGGGAGGAGTATATGACGTAATATATTGATCTAGTTCTTGAAAGGACTGTTCATTTGATTTGAGGAGGTGGCGCCTATTTGTTCTGTAAATGACTCCATTTTCAGTTGCCACAAGATATGATCTATCATGCTCTTTTGGCTCAGCTATGGCTACTGATTTATCCATTGACCTAACCATTTTCGTTTTTATGATTTATTTATTGGGCACATGAGGCTCAAGTTTCTGGGAAATAAATTGCAGAGTTGACCGGAGATGTCTACTCATTAATAGTTGTGACGGGGACTTCCCACAGGCTAATGGGGCATTCCTGTATTCAAGGAGTGCCAGACAAGGATCTTTCCCAGCATGTCTTGTTTTTGTAAACAGTGACTTGATTGTTTTCACTGTTATCTCAGCCAAACCACTTCCCGACTGATGACTTGGAGATGACGTAACATGCAGGAAGTCAGACTGTTTAGAGAACTCATTAAACTCAAAACTTGCATAACAATGCCCATTATCTGAATACAATGTCTCTGGAATCCCATGCCTGCTGAAGTATCATTTCATTTTGTTCTAGTATTTGTTAGCTGGCTTACTTCAAAATATTTGCTGTATGCATTAACCAACATAATATAGTCACTGTTGTTTCGGTGAAACAAATATGTTGAACAGATTTGCCATAGTCTATCAGGTACGGTTGTAGGCTGTAATGGCTCGACCTGTGCTCGATGCAAATTGGACACTTTAGTACTGTTGACTTAATGTCAGCTGGCATATTTGGCCAAACCAGTATTTCCCGTGCACGCTGTGTACACTTTTCTACCCCTGGGTGTGAGTCATGTATCTTTTCTAGCATAAGAGGTCTGAGCTCTTTGGGAATGAAAATTTTAGAGCTTTTTAAGATTATACCATCAATGACAGAAAGGTCATCCCGAAAGTTCCAAAATTCTAATAACTGACTGGTGAAGTTTGCTCTGTCATTGGGCCAACCTTCAAAGATAACCTGGTTAAGCATTTGCATCTGTGTGTCTGATTGTGTTCTAATAAGCTCAATGTTTTGATCGCTTATAGACAGGCTTGAGATGAGAGCATGAGGGCATGTACATTGATATCCAAACCCTCTGCCATCTCTGGGTATGTGTCAGGTAAGAATTTGTGAGATAATGTATCTGCAAGTGGGATGTTTTTACCTGGTATAAATATTAACTTTATATCATATTTTGGTAGCTGTAGAAGCATGCACTGCAGGCGAAATGGTGCTGATAGTAGCCCTTTCTTCCATATGGACAGAAGCGGTTTATGGTCACTTTGACATTAAATACTTCTGCCATATGTGTATTGATGGAATCTTTTACATCCAAATAGGATAGCATATAGCTCTTTGGTGATCAGAGCATAACTGACCTCAGTTAGGCTGAGTGACTTTGATGCAGATGATATTAGCCTATCATCTTGCATAAGAACTGCCGCAACATCATGTTTGGAAGCATCTACTTGTAAGGTAACTTCCTTATTCTGATCGAAATATGCAAGTACAGGCCCTAGGATCTGCGTGATAATATTTTTGACCTTTTGTAGGTCTTTCTTCCGGGGCGCATCCCATCTAAATTCAGCATCTTTAGAAAAATCTGTCTTAATGGTGCTGTAATTTGAGATAGGTTAGATGCAAACATTTGTATATATGTAACCATTAAAAATATAGTCTGAAGTTCTGACTTGGATGTTGGTGCAGGCATTTGCTGAATTGCCCGGATCTTTGAAGGGTCCGTTTTTAAACCATGGGAGGTTAGGAGGTGACCAAAGAATAATATCTCGGATGTGCCTACTTCTGTTTTGTCGGGATTTAGTTTTAAGCCCATTTCTCGACATCTTATCATAAGTTGGTCGAGATTTCGGTCATGTTCTTCATGATTTTTGCCATAGACAACAAAAACATCAACAATTGTCATAACACCTTGGAGGTTTTCGAGGCACTGATCCATTTTTAACTGAAAGAGATCATTGGCATCACAAATGCCAAGGGCAAACGCAAAAATCTGTACCTATGGAGGGTGTATTGAACGTTGTCAAATATGATGACTGTTCTGTCAATTTAATGGACCAATAACCACTACGCGCATCAAATTTGGAAAACACTGTGGCGTTTGACAGTTCAGGCAAGATATCATCTAAAGTTTTATTTGGATAGTGGGGCCTTTGCATTGTTCGGAGCTTTGGGGTCTAAACATAGCCTAAGAGATACATTGGCTTTCTCAACCGTGACTAGACTGCTAACTTAGTTTGTAGGCTCTGTGACCTTTGTTATGATGTTTCATTTTCCATTCTGTCAAGCTCAGTCTTTAATTCATTTCTTATCGCAATGGGAACTTTGCGAGGTGGATGGATTACTGGCGTTACATCATTTCGCAGGTGAATTTCACATTCCCCGGGTAACTGACCTATTCCATGAAATACATCTGTGTATTTATTTACAACATATTCTTTTGTGTAAATAGAGGTTGAGTTCATAGCTAGGACTAATTTAATAAGATTAAATCTCAGGCAAGTCTGCAGTCTAAGTATTGGGCTTGAGTTTGTGTATATTATGTAAAGATCCTCATGAAAATTTTGTCCATTCTACTGACAAGGTAGATTTAAGAAGCCATCTACTTTCAGTGGGGTCCCATCATATGCAGTGAGGCGTTTATGTGTGTTTTGAATAGGACCTGCTATCTTCAGAGATGTTTGAAATGAACTTGAGAGGACATTTACTTGTGCATACGTGTCAATCTTAAATGTGACCGGTTAGGAACAGATGACAACTTTGGCAAAGGCCTGGTTGGAAAAAGGGGCATGTTCAAATTTATTAATATACAATTCTTCACTTTGGTGGGAAGGAGAAACATCGTAATCTGGGTTGTCAAGACCAGGTGTAAAATCAAAATTGTTCACCTGACAAACGTTTCTGTTGTGATATTCCTTTTGTCTACACACTGTTGAAAAATGGTTAAGTTTCCCACAATACAAACAAACTTTCCCTTTGCCACTCGGGTCATTTTGACCTTGGTGGTTTCGTCCTTGAGTCTTCTGTTGAGATCTCTGTGATGACCGTCTTCCAACAGTGCGTACGGATTTCGTTTGGATATTTATGTTTCTAGCCTGACTCTGGCTTAATTCGTATGTCTGAGCAATGTCTATACATTTCTCCAGCGTGAGTCCCGATCCTTCATTTATCAACTTTTCACGTATTTTGATGAATTGAAACCAAATACAATATGATCACGAATCATTTCTTCTCGTATTGTATCAGGATATCCACAGTCCTTGACTAAGAGCTTCAGTTCTGTGACAAACTGCTCAAATGTTTTTCCTTCTTGTTGAATTCGCAACGTTAGTTTGTAGCGACTGTATATCCGATTAGATTTAGGCTCACAGTAGTTGGCAAAACCATCATAGTAGGTTTTAAGTAATTTCCTTTCTTCTGTACTTATGTCCCAAGTGGAGAATATCTGTCGTCCCTTTTCACCCATCCACAGCACTTACACCATATAAAACACTTTTCAATAAGCACGTCAATCCATTTCTGCATGTTTATATTATTGCCAAATTAACGAGAGTAAGTTAAACAAAAGTTAAGCAGGTTAAAACGATGATAGAAACGTTTACAAGTTATCGTTGATACAATAGTTATTGGTCTTCGTGTTGCGAAGAATTAAACCAAGTCTCTTTAAATTAACTAAACAATCTTTGAAAAGTTGCAACTTCAAGAGTTATATTTTGTTGTTGTTGTTGTGAGCTGTAACACGACTCTGTAGAGTCGATGCATACGTGTATCCATCTAATCTTGACACTGAAACAATAGACTCAAATTTTGCTTTATTAATTCGATTTACACATGAGATAGTTCTTGTGCAAATATGCATTTTCTACGATGAATTTACTGATACTGACAATTTTCAGAGTTTCAACCTTTCTTTCTCTCGCTCTTTTAGAGGGAACTAAAAGGGCACATAAACTCATTCTCATGTATGTTGGTGACCCCAATTTAGAACATATTGTTATCAGATGTTAAACCAAGTATATTTCAAGCTCTTAATTTATTGTCGCTTAATTTCAAACAATTACAATGATGCACCTTAATGAATATTTTATTCTAAATTCATAGTTTGCTAATAAATAATTTGTAACAACATACTATTATTTCAATAGAGCATGTATTTGTACTTAGAAAAAAGGAGACTAACATTAAATCTGAAATAATTCGCATACGCTATAAATTGCAAAAGTTGCCATGTTTTGAAAATAATACAGTGTAAGTGTTGTAAAAGGATGTAGAGAAATTTGTCATATTCTTTCAGTTTTTCATTGATCATATGCCATAATAGATGTTCGGTGAGATTTTCAGAAATTTTGAACCATTTACTATTATATATGTGTGTGTTAGCTTGCTGTATTGCAAAAAAATTGATGAGTTCTTAATTGTGTATTACAGAGCCATCCATCAAAACAATGTACCGCTTTTTAAAAGGAGTCCAATACATACAACGATCCTGTAATATCAATGTATGCCCTGTATGATTTACATGCCTTGTCTTACATCTGAAACTATAAACTTCTCAAAGTAACTTTACGAAGATATTGTTTAGGCATGCAGATAGTATGACAGTCACAAAGAGTGTTTAAAAAAGGAAAAACTTTTGTGTTCAAAACTTAAATCTTGTGAAAATACTATTTTGGATTTTATTTTGCATATTGAGCATTTAGAAACAGTTGTATTCTGAAAACTGCTGTGTTCTGTGTGCCTTTAAATATAATAATCTATCATTCATCTATCATGGAAATGTGTATGCTCTTATGAATGGGCTTATTACATCAACACATGGCAAATTAAGCCTTTGTAATTTGAAAGTTCTTTCACAAATTTCAGAAATAAGCAAATCTACAAATCTGAGCCATAAGAAAATCTGCAAAAAGAATGTACTTGACTTTTAAATAAACAACTTCTTTCATTATTGACAGAAGATCAATGTTAACACTGCCTTTCAAGTGAGCAGAGTTTGCTCATTGTGAACTTTAAGGATTGTTTGATGTTTGTCATTTGCATGCCAGGCACATATTGCTGTTAACTGCTTTTTCAGCTAAACTTATTTGGAAGTATTTTTGCGATCTAACATCAAATCAGTCAGTAGAATTTATTTTGGTGCAGAACCAGAAGGAAAACACTTCTTGTCCAAAATAGAGGAACAGTATTTTTGATGCGAATAGTAATCATAGTAACTTTTCTTTTATAATCATTGATGATGTCAAACTTACAAAATCTTCAGAGGAGATGAACCCAATTTAAAATGTTTAACAGAGACCCTTCCTTGGTAACCCTTTACCACCTAACCACATGGAAGGATAACTACTTATTCTGCATAGCCCTGTGGTAAATTCCTAGAATATTTTCAGTAACCATTTGTCAAACTATTAAAATATTTTCACATGAAAAAAGCTCGGCCATGTTCATTACTGTTCAAGTTAATCCGTTTCCTTTAAAACAGGAGCAGATATGGTTGATTTCTCTACATGATTTATATAGGCATCAACATTTGTTGGCTTGTTAGCTGTGTTGTCATGAACTTATACAAAAGCTCCTCAGATATCATTTGATATGTTTCTTTATTACCTTTTAAAGGTATTTGACTCTAAGACTGCCACATTATGTATAATTTCTGGGAGGAGAAGAGACCTGTTGTTTCATATTCATACTAGTTGCTTTGTCTGAGAGACATTTGTCTGAAACAATAGGAAATATTACACTAAACGTGAATCATAAGCGTATCTTAAGTGTCAATTTGGGCAGTAAAATTAATGTATCCATTGAAAGTTGTTCAGTGTATTTGTTTATTGAAAAATATGTGTTGGTTATATCCAAAATGTTATAAATTTGTAAGGTCAATCACTTTCGTCAAATATTCTGCAAGACACTGTGTAGTTATTTGAAACAAATGAACCGCCACGCTAACCTGACCTTTTGTCTGACCTAGGAGATACAGATGTACCTAGTAGTATTTAGGAGAGACAGGAACATGTTAACTTTACATAGTCATACGACATGGATACAATGTTTACAAAACCTTATAGAAATCTCTCGTTTGAATGTAAAGCAGACTTAACAAATCCAAAAATATTTGCATACACCATAACAGTGTTACTTGGTTCGATCATTTATACTTTAATAAGTTAACTTTAAAAAGAAAAACAAACACTAAGTCTTGTTTAAGATGTGTTGCAAATTACATAATTTTGACGAAATAAACCTTACGAATTTGTGTACTCTGCTACTTTCAATATTTTTATTTAGTCACATCAATGATTATTCAGTAAGAACAATGCTCTCTGATTGTAGTTAGATTCATTTTTATTTGAAATACCTGACATAAATCATGTCTACAATGCGAATTATATTTACTGTTAAGGTTATTAAATATAAATTATTGTTATTGGAAGACATGTACAGTATAATTTCATTATACATCTAAAATATATAAAACACATTTATACATATGCGCAACTCACAGACACATAATAAAATATGGGAAGGAACCAAAGTAGTCAGTAACTGTTATGAAATAAGACTGATAACGCTCCTACTTTTAATGGGCATGATAAAGAAAAAGATAACATATTTTGTTCTACCTTTCAGATGTGTAACATGTATGTCTTGAATTGATTGCTTTTTTCTATATCAAATCGCTTAGTTATGTGCATACGTATCATTGCCACCGTCAGCACTTTTGTAAACAAAGATATTTCCGGCATTAGAAACGATGACAGCATCGGTATATCACGACGAAATCGATTTTGACGACAGAGTGAAACACCGCATGCGTTTTGGTTTGTCGCTGTGTATATTTGTTGCAAAATAGATTCTACTTGTTACTATGCGGTTGCAGCTAATAATGAAAACTGTACTTGTAGATATAGCCGTAAGAATATGAATAAGGAAAATACTTAAGTAAGAAAAGGTTTCACATGTTAGTGTTGTCTATGTATAATGTTCAGTTGAATGAAGCTATCAAGTAGATTTCAACACTCTATGATTGATCTACTAATTTCCTTCTCATGCAACACAAATTATTATTGAAAAACGAAAACCCGTTATTATATATCTTTCATACTAGTAAGCGACGGGTTTATTACATGTACTTTATGGATATTTCTATGACCATCCAGCAATAGGACACAAGTACAAAATGATGTTTCATTTTCGAAGATAAAAATGATTGTATTTACCTAATTAACTTCTTTTCACCGCCGCTGACATTTTTGACAAATTATCACAGTTCACTTAGTACTTTTTACGTACTGTTGAATCCAAGCATTATTTATAACAATCACTGTGATGAAGTCATCAAATACACCAATATGTTGCAAATGTCTTTATTACATAAACAAACGATGACTATCATGCAACGTAAATTAAAATCTCATTTACGTATCTCATGGACTGATCTAGCGACATGTGCTACTTCTGTACTTCAGGCAATGCTTTTGCGCCAGTGGTCATTTTGCAAATTTTGATTTTTTAAATGTTTTAAAAAGCTATCATTCCGTTATACACGAAACATGTAAAGTTCTAAATGTTGATCAACTTAACACATTTTCCTTAGTCATAGAAAAAATATTGTAGATGAATATTTTATGTCGCAAATGTTGTAGAAAACTGAAAATGGCAATAGGCAAAAGTAACAGAATCTTCTAGAAAAACTTCAAACTTTAGGAAAATAACGGTATACTTGAACTCACAAAAACGTTTGTTGTACTAGTATTAATATGTGCAGCAACGGAATTTAAGATTAGATTACGCAACAGAAACAATGGAAGCCAATATGGTTGAAACATTAAACAACTTTTCTGAGTGCTTGTTATGCACAGAAAAGCAATCAATATGTTTGTAATTGCAAATAGGAAAATGATGCTGTGCAAAGGCGAGATGAAATGTTGAATTACAATTGTACGCCCAGATAAATCAGTATAAACGGGCGGCCTTCCTGGGAAGACGTGTCGTCTAAAACAAAAAAGAGCTATTTAATTGATGTCTCGGCACTTGTGGCGACAACTATGCTGTTTTTGTCCTTTCAGAGACTACTATTTTGTAACAAAGATTATATTATAGATGTCATAAACATTCGACCACCTTTGTTGCAGGGAATGACATACATTATTGTATACTCTTGTTATAAGAGATCAAATAGAATCATTTATTTGCAGAAAATGTAATGTTTGCCATTTACGTTATTCCCCTAATGTGAGCACGATAAAATATGTATTTGCTGGCATAACGCTAAAAGAGGAAAACGCTACATTGTCTAAAGTGCAATCCGTATATCTATAAGGATGAATTATGCAACTACTTATTACGAGCTGTACTGACAAATGATATGCAGCAAAATCTAAAGGCAGTACATATTTTAACGTATTCCGGCACATGTCCGTTTAAAGGGAGAGAAGACCTCATGAAAAGCGGTTCAGCAAACCAATACAACACTGAATGATCTATACACCTTGTCATGCATGTAGTTTTGCAGTTTTAATCACTCTTACTTGTCCCGCTAATGTCTGTTACCCAATAGTAAAAGTTAAACTTCGTTACTTTTGTAAATACATCGTTCATGCTAAAATCTGAATTTTCTAAAGATGTCCCTAAAATCATTACATTAATGTTATTACGTAAATATAAGCAGATGAAAATAAACACATGTATTCAAAACTAAACATTGGATTGGACAAAGTTATAATAATCATACTAATGATGATAATAATACTAATATTTAGATAACATAGTAATAATGATTATGATAATAACACAAAATTGTACTATCAAAATCTATAAAATCGATTAAAATGAAATGATAATTTTCAACAATAAATGTTTAACAGTGCTGACTTAAACTTGAAATAAGGAGTTCAAATCATGCATAAACCGTTACTACAACAGAAGGAAGAATAAACCTAGCACGACCGCAATGTGTGTAAATCATGCAGTGATGTACTGGTTAGTATGATAGTTATTTGCATGGCATATTCTCCCTTTGAACAGAAACTGTGCCTTTGGAATATTTGATGAAGTTTTGAATAGGTATTTGATTTTCAAAACTATTCCTAGAGTGAGCTTTACTTTTAAGTTTATTCAAAATGATAGTTTGATATGAGTGGAAAGTCACAAATACTATACCAGCAAATCTTTTACCAAACACTTCTTATGAAAAACTATTACTGGTGAAATTTTAAGAGATTCAGGTGGGATACGATTTCGTTCGAGTCTATAACCTCTTGGTTGACAAATGGTTGCTCTTGGTTGGTTCTATCGTTTACGCGACTAGTGTTTTAACAACACAATTATCCTTGAAATAAATTGATATCCAATATAAACATAATGTAATAAATTTACAGAGTTTGATTTTAACATAAAAAATAAATGATATTATTAGGTCAGATGGCTATTAATTTACAAGGCTCTTGGTGACTTGTACTGCAGCAACAATAATTCAGTGTTGTCCTTCTTCTGAACATGTCCACACTAAAAAGCTACTAGTTTCTAGTCTGTTGAAGACTTCTATATCTACATATATTAGAGAATGACAGATGCTCTTCAGCCCATTATGAGAGTATTCAGACTGTCACTCTTCTTTCCCAAAACAGATGTAGATATTGAAGGTATGGTGTTGATTAATTTCAATACATGATGCCATTAACATTTGTCTTTGCTTTTAAAGACGTTTGCTACAGTTTCCTACATGTATATATGGCCAACATTTTCCGTTTAAACATTTTCTTTCAAGCTTGGCATGTTGACGGAGATTCACACTTAAAAAAGAGATCTGAAATAAAAGTCATAGGCCATCGACCAGTATCTTTCAAATGGAATGAAAATATTATAATAGTAGCTTTGAGTATTTATTCTGATCTACCATGGCTATTATACAACCTTACTCCGAAAAAAAAACCTTTCAATAAATGTATGCATTCTTATCTGTATATAATGGACGTGTACGTTACAATTCCATTCCTGTTTAAAGGGAGACGATTACCTACAATGGTTCTTCAAAATCAATACATGCCCTGCATGATTTGCATACCTTGTAGAATGTGTAAATATTTTACATTACCAAGGCTGTACAAAAGGAGATCTTTCAGTTTAATTTTGCATTTAAGTCAAACTTTAAATTACAGATCATTACTTTTAGACATGCTCCCTTTTTTTTTTGAGGGGGGGGGGGGATTTTCATTTAAATGAATTTGTGCATTATAAATATGAAATGCATGTTCATATGTCTGAATGAAAGGTTCTTGGATAGTCTGTACGAAAGCTTTATTGAAAGAAAGGAACAGTATTGGCAGACCAGAAAATGTCAAAGCTAGAATGTTATTGTTCGTATTTGCTTGTTACTACCGCGTTCTTCATTGGATAAGGAAGTAATTTAAATAAATTTAGGTACCTTGATTTGTGGTGCAGTATATGTAGACTTTGGCATCAACGTGTGTTATGTTCATGCACATATAAATTGTCAAATTAATGTATGCCTTTTCAGTTTTGGTTTGACTTGACATTAACAAGTGCTTACTAAGTGAAATGAACAGGCAATACAAATTTATTAGCCAGTACGATATAGACTTATTGAATGAACAGTTCATTAATTTCTTATTTTCAATTAACTGTAGTATATCCATCCTAAAAAACTACTTAAAGTTGCTATTGAATACACATATTTACAAACGAGCAGAAGGAGACTTGCAATATTCGTCATTTCAACTAATAAAGACTTGTCATCTGATGATCATCTTTCGGTATACCTGTACTTCTGGCAACACATTTAATCGACCCGGTTTAAATGTATACACGTTCGTACCGTGCGAGATAGATCTGCCCTTCTTTGAATGAGAATCTTATTTAATTTTGATCAGTGCCATCTACTTACTGATCATTTAGTAGCTGTTATATAAACGTCACTGTCTATCTAAAAATATTAAATTAGTAAGTTTTAGTTTAAAACGCATTATATACACAACGTTTGATTGTCAGTTAAGAAGGAAAACGAACGTAGCAATATTTTGTGACAAGGTGTATAAATGCGTTTGTATTGAAGAGTTTTATCGGGTAGTACATGCACCACCTTCTCTCCCTTTAAACATGATATTTTGCTGAACGTATTTAAGACTATGATCTTAAAATATTTTTTAGTTTTACATTTTTACAGATTTCATTTATGATTTATGTTTATCCATTAAAAATGAAAAAAAAAGTCGTGGAATAAATCTGAGAATTAATGTAAGATTACAAGCAAGCAATAACAATCACTTTCTTTACACATCATTATGACCCTAACTGACTATACCAAAAGTGTTACAAACAGTTGTTAATTATTAATACAAAGTCAAATGTGAAGTATAAGTACAGTTCCTTATTTGTTTTTTTCTAAAAGTAATATTCAAGATAGTATCACATTATGAAGAAGGATAATTTAAAGAGGGGGAAAAGTAAAGTTATATTTCGGTGAAAAACTAATGTCTTCTTTCCCATAAAGTACTTTAAAGTAAAATCAGTCAACTACATGGTGTCCCACGTTATCGGTAGACTTCAATTTAATTTAGAATATGCGCTTTTCATTAACGAAAATTACATCAGCATCATTGAAGAATAATCTAAATCCAGGCGCCTTTTTCAGTGTTTGAATAATTTGATATTGTAGTCAAACTTCAATGTGTATGATTATTCCAATATGCCATGATGTAATTTTAGTATAAGCGTGGGAACTTGAGATTCATGTGAATCCCTTTTATTTGTGATTATGCACTACGATAGCATACAAGCAACATCATGCAGTTTAGTCAATAAATAAAAAAAACAGATTCCCATGTTATTCACTTAATACCTTTTAACATAACAATGTAGCAGCTGATGGACTTAAAATAACAAAATACTAATAAGACAACAAAAAGATCATTCAAACTTAAGTTTAGTCAAACAAAATTAATAAGATTGAATTTGATACTTAAAAGTGACAATGGCAAATCTACAGAAATTATTTGAGTTCTCAAAAAATGGGATAAATTGTTCACGAGATTTTCAATTTTTTTAAGATTTGGTCAGTATCAGGATTTGATGGAGAAGAAGAGGAAATTCAAGTGAATACATTAATTTATTAATTCAATGTAAGAAGAGGCAGACAATATAATGTCGTCATTTGGAGTGTCAGGGGAAAGTAAAGGACTATTGTCAGATAGCTGTTTCATAGAAAATTAATTATGAGCAGTCGATAAAAGTGTATAAGCATTCGTGACTAGCAGAACATTGAAGGTGTTGCCTCTTGCGTTAGAAACGTATAAGAGATCGGATAGTAGCTTGGTTTAAACGACCATGAAATATCTGAAGAAATGTAGCCACGTCCTGAATTTACAATGAAAAAGCAGTCGTACAGGCTAGACAAAATAAATATGTCTAAGCACCCCACGATGTGGTCATGTCCCAGTCAGGTGACATAAGAGAAGATGCTATAAACGGCAAAAACATACCTAATTATCAAAAGACAAACATTGCATAACCTCTACACTTACAGACAACTAGTAATTGTCACAGATGTGGTTCAAAACCTGCTCATCAATTGATGAATATTTTCGGCCGACGCGTTAATTCTCAACAAACTTGCGTGAGTTTTTACAGCCAATACTGGTGTTATTCAAAGACATAGACTTTTGGCGCATAAAGGCATAGCTTAGTTCACGAAGGGTATAAGTTCGGTATGTTTTAAACATAGAAACGCTTGTTTCTGCCGACAGTTCTTAGTATGGTCTGGGAGCAGTGATAAGGCAAATGCACAGTCAAATATGTAGACCGGTTCCTTATGCCTCAAGGTTATTATCGGTGACTGAGCACCGTGACGCTCATATTTAAAAAGGGGTAACTAAACTATATAAACGACTAGATTGTGCTGGGGAAGGTTTTTCAATCCAAACATGTTTCAGATCACAGACCCATTTTTAAAAGAATTGATAAAATTACAGAACTGTTTCCTTTAAAACTGGTTACAACGGTAAACTGTGCCATTTCAAAAAAGTTCATTTAGATATTTCATATTACTTCTAAAAGTGACTTTGAAAAAAATCTACCTGTCAAGCAGACGATCTCAGATTTGATTTTTCCGGGAGGTGTGGCTAATTGCTGATAAAATCTGTGTTTGTAAACAAAACCACGTGATGATGTTTATACACGTGCATTACAGAACAAAAACTGTTTACTAACCTTGATGAAAGTTTATTTCCATAGATTGAGAATATCCTTCATTAAAATGAATCATTAAGTTATTCAAGACCGACTTAAGTAAGTTAAATATCAGCATATAACATAAATATATGTTTTTGTGCAGAATTCTATTCAAGTTGCCATATGTTTTTCGAGTAGTCAGTATTGAACTTTTTAATTTTGGTATAAATGTCTGAATTGCAGAAGTACACAGAAGGACATAATTTCCCTTGCAGTTCAATATGTGTTGTTCTTCCCCCATTCGACGAATCGCCTATACTTTACTTCAAAATCATGTTCTGTCTATAGTATAGTTCAGTATTTTCTATAGTATTTTTTGTTGTATGACCCTATTTCCTGGTTCAGGTATTTTTTAATGTAATGTAATGCATAATGAAAACTATATAAAGTGTTGCTATAAATTAAAAAAAAAATGTTTATGTGACTAAGACGCAGAATCATCCTATTAAACCACTGCAAGATCGCACCTGCAGGGTCAGTTAGTATTATCCTGGCTCATTACATATTATGATGCATTATTATCCAATAATGAGGCTTTTAGATTGATTTCACCTTTGATTTTAGTATTTTCTTCATTTTATTTTTTTCCTTGATGGTCTACAATTTACATCATTTATTGTTATTATCACTTTGAATTTTCAAATCCGTGTCAAGAACATTAAAAGTAACACAAACAGCTTCTTTTACTCTCTTTTGATATAACCAATACATATCTTTTTCTTTTGCAAATTTTCTGCATTGCTTTAAATATAAACAGTATTCTTCATCAGCTACATGTACATGCATGTACAGTGTACTGTGTTTTGAACTGTTGTGATAATTTCCCTCCTTTTTCTGACACATGTATCAGTTTCATGTCTGGAATTTATGTCCTTCAAAACTACACAAACCAGACCTGCATGTTGATGGCATCTAATTACCAATTCATTTTGTGACTCTATCTGAATTGAGTGCTGACATATTCGTTTTACCAGAATGTATTTATAGTGTAGGTAATTACACAAAACCAGGCCTTGTGCAAAATTTGACTGTATGAGTTAGGTGTGAAATGTAGTATTAATTTTCAAATTTTATGAAAAGGGATAGTATAAATGAAAATCGTTGCATAAAAAGAAAGGGAGAAGAAATGATTCAAGAGGTGGATAAATTTTCATCTGATTCCAAAGGGCTCATACATACAAAATATAAGAAACGTAAAAAAGCCCCGAGTCAGTTCAAGAGCTAGAATCGGCTGCCCGGTATTGTGATTTTTTCACTCTTGCGCTGTTTTTACCAACCTCCAGTTCAATTGACAGGTAGTATAGAGGTATCAAGGTACAGTTGCACACAACAAATACTCGCTGAGTTGCCCCTTTAAGGTATAACTTTGGATGTGCAAAATTTGTTTTTTTCTAAAGGAATGAGATTTAAACTAGAAACAGATCACAAAACGTTAGTGCCGTTATTCAGCAAAATATGTATTTCAGGTTCATCTCCAATTATTCGTCCCAAAAAATTATCTCAACGAATTCAAAAGATTTGGGTTTAGTCAAAATAGGATTGATTTTACAATTTTTCACACAGCGTACATATATTTTGTTATTGTAGATTGTTTATTTATCTAGGACACCGCTTATTAGCCACTCTCAAAATGACATAGATTTGTTTATAGATAATGATGTCTCTGTAGATAAAATAATCAAGGGTTTACCAACATTAAACAATAGGCTGGAACATATCAAGGAGCAGAACAAAGGTTTCAGGTAAAATATATCAGCATCCTTACAAATGATATACTTGAGAAAACACCTTGCTACAGAATTGTTAAAAAAAGTTAAAAGCCCAAAATACAATTGTTAGTAATTGATTACATTTTGTGATACATTGAAATAACTAAACTTTCCAATTTAGGCTCTAAAACGGCCAAACCGCGTATGAAATCTCTTTTATTTTTACGTTAGCTCGCATTCCAGAGCTTTAACATTCAAATGGAGCCAGTCAATATATTTATTCCGCATTCAGAGAATTCGCCGTAAGGTATGGTGAGCGGTATAGTCAGGCTAATTGAGCAGCAGAGAGAGCGTTAAAAATACTATTAACGACTTGCTTAAAAAGGCAGACGATCCGTATTTGATTTTATTTGCATACCGAACAAATTATTAACAAAATGCATTTGCACCCGCCGAACTACTCATGGGAAGAAAGTTGCAGTCATTGGTTTCCATAACTCTCGAGAAGTCACGACCTAAAGAGTTAACACGTTCAATGTTGCTTCTAAGGAACAGTCGCTAAACAAATGCAAACGAAGCATAACAATAAACGTCATCGCGCACGAAATCTACCTTAGCTTCGAGAAGGAGACAAAGTATGGATAAACGATCAGAGAAAATCGGACACGGTCAGTTCCGCACATGAAAATTCACTCCCTATTCACATAATCCATGACTACAAAAATTAATAAAAAAATTTAATAATAATTTCTGCAAAATTAACTGAACTCTATCAAATGTGTAAACATTATCAGAGATAACATAATGATTGTGCATTTGAAAGGTAAATGTACCTCTGCACAGTTGCAAACGTAAAGGTAAGCAAAAGCGAATAGTATTTATTATTAAACTATCAAATTTGTTCTGTTCGTTACTTATTAGTGGGATATGTGACACGCTTATGATAAGTTTCTTTATTTGCACTTGCCTTAAAACTTATGATGAATATGTTTGTAGTTTCAAAAGCTATCACTATACTTTTGTATCTAATTGTGCCATGTACCCACGTAAGTTCATGTTTTTTTTTTGCAGTAGTTTAAACAAACTTGCAAGAAACACTTATTTACAAATTCATTGTTTCGTCTTCAGAAAAAAAGTGTGTTGTTCTAAAAGCAAGTTAAATACTTTCACGTTTTCTAGTTTTTAGATATATATTTTAAATTTGTTGTGATATTGTAATCTTATAATTTATACACACTTAATATCTTAAGAAATGGATATTTCCTTATGCTTTAAACAGAAAGTATTATAGACACTCTATGCAAAGATATATTTTATGGTTGTCCTATTTAAGTCTACATATCAACATTCACTGGATCAGTACTGCTTTAATTAAGAAATAATCTATGGCTTTGAGTGCGTTATCGAAATTGAAGCATTCCCCGGAGGTGATGTGCCTGGCGGAATAATTCACGAGGGCGAAGCAGGCACATTACCGACGAGAAATGCTTGAATTTCGATAAAGCATTTTTTAAAACTATCGTAACTACAACGGACCTTTTTTCAGTTCGGCGGTATGTGTAAAATAGCATAAATAGTAGCTGTTGGAACTCACTCCCCTATTCGAGCAACTATTCAAAATAGCATACATAACTATATTATACCAACTTATTTTATCTAATACATAAAACATAAAAAGTACCTGACTGTGACAGTATGCAGAAGACGTCAGATTCAGAACCTAACAGAGCAGACAATCGATTTGAATGCGTACCGTCAATCTGAACTGTACAACATTTTAACGTAGAGTAATGACGTCACTGTGAAGACGTAAACGTTTTCATTCATTGTTTTGTCTCTCGGATTCGAAACATGGTATGACTATTAATCCTGCATTTTCTTGGCCTTATTAAAGGAAAACAAGGTGAAGGTATTCTATGGCTTACTTGACGCAATCAAAAATAATATTAAGGTTCTTAAACACAGCTATTTCATGCACTGATGTATTTATACAGATATTATTTCTATTTCTATATTTTATTTTTTGCGCGGGAGTAAATTAGAAAAGTTGGAAGGAGCTACTTCATGTCCGATATTCCGACTACTTGTCCGAGTGCTTTAATCATATTAAAGCACTCGAATTGACTGTACAAGTATACCATAGGCATATTAGAATTACGTATATTCAATTTATATATACCGGTGCATTTTCGCTGTAGTAGCGAATACGTTTTGCTGAATAAAACAAGGTTACGAATACTTCAACGGACATTTGCAGCAAAGAAAACAATGCACTAGAGTTTGATTTGTTTTTAAATCTGTGTTTAAATCAATCTCAAACTAAACAATATTGAAAAAAATATATTTTTCATATTTAAAGTACAATAAAGATATGTTGTATATTAGTGGGGGTTTACACCTTCCAAGTTTCTTGTACAAGACATTAAGATAAGTACTATTTATGTCTTGCACAATATTTTTTCATATGTAAACACCCACATTTGAGCAACTTTTGTCAGAATTTATGTGACATAATATGGGATTTTCTTGCATGAGAATAGAGCCTGTTCTATTTTTTCGCAATTTCTTGGCTGTCAAACTACTGATAAGAAGTGTATAATGGGAAAAACAGATGTGGGAGAGGTAATTCAGGTACATTTTTTTAAATTTTGTACACAATGGCTTGGTCAAAGGACAAAGTTGACCAACTGACCAATTTATACCAAGAAAGGGAACATTTATATGATACAAGTGCAAAATACTATCACACTGAACAAAAAAGAGAGTTTTTAAGATGAAATTTAAAAGCCATTTTAATATGTATTCAATGGTCATTCAATTAAAGATTTTTCTCGATAAGAACACTTAATGCATTTCTTTTAAAACATAATCCATTAATTTCACATTTTCTTAAAAAATTCAGAAACTCGTCTGCATGCTAGACAATATTATGTGCTGAAGACATCTTCCCACTATTTTGTGATTAATTGTCAAAGCAATTCTTGCTAGATCTTGTGTAGAAAAATTTCTTGTACAAGTCATAACTTTGGCTTATCTTTAATGTCTTGTACAAGAAACTTGTTGTATGTAAACGAAGCCTAAGGCAAATTTGAAATTAATGACCGCCATCACCTTTACTCAATTCAGTTGACCAGTTTATCTCGTGTTTGTCGAAGCCCTTGTAACAAATGACTTGTAAACCATCCTGAATTCAATGTACAAAGAGTCATGATCTAAAAACGTTTTTAAAAGTTTAAGATAGTAACGAAGGTTCATGTTGAACATCTAAATAGAGGTGAAACATTTTAAGTACTTTTTGTCAGCTTTAATTTGTTTGTTTTAAAACTACCTGTAAAACGAGTCGGTACAAAATTTATAACTCGTGTCAAACGATGAATATCAAAAGCGTCTACCGTCTGATTCTATTGACAAAACATCCCAGGTCATTCAGTACTGTGTTACCCCTGTTGTAATAAAACATCGTTGTTTAAAGACTAAAATATATCACTCAATTCTTCAGCTCGATTTTACTGTGGTTTAATATTTCATGACATAGAAATGCAAAAAGCCATTTTAACAAATGGGCCGAACCACAAGTTTAAGTGGTCTATCTTTCCTTTCACATACAATGTATATAATATTAATATAAATAGTTTGATAACTCTATAAAACGAAGAAAAAAAACATTGTGACAGGCATTGAAACGTAATGTAAATTTTAATGCATTAGTACGTTTTACTCGACACAAATTGATCTAATTAACTTTTAATACATTCAGAATATATTATATCTTTGTATGTCTGTGAAACGACAAAAGTTGAAACAGGACAAGAGTAAAACTTTAACAGTTTATTTTAAACTGCCAGTAGTTCAGTTATTTAACGTCTCCAGTTTTATTGCCAATATATTTCAGTTCATACAGTACCATAGTAAACTCCGAAGTATATTCAAAATGACACCAAATTAGTACATTTGTTTAAACAAACACTACGATTTAATCATTCTTTGGCAAATAGTGGCTGGAAATTGCAGTCAGGTTAATCTCTCCTATTTCGGACACAGAAAAGCACTTTTGATAGGTATAGGCATGATGGGAGACATGCCGAGGTCTCATCCACAAATACAAGCTAACATAGTTGCTCTTATGGACGGACCTTTATAAAATTTGCTTCGAATTAAATCAAACGATTGAGTCATCGGGTACATCAAAAGTTTGATGTTATTGCTTCAGTTAGAAGAAACTGTTATAAGTCATTGTTTTATATTATTTCTCTTCTAGACAATAAAAAGAGTGTCTTATGAACAGATGGAAAAATTGCAAAATCATTTCCGCCAAATAATGAATAATGAATGAGTTAATTTTTATTAAAATAATTTTTGTTAAGTAGTTGCGAAAATACTTAGCCACAATGTGACAGAGCTTTCTGACATATTAGTGTTCTCAAAAAAACAAAAATAATATCAAACAGGGAATGACACGTACCAAAAACGCAGCCTCCCCAAAACGAGCCCCACAGCACCCAGAAGTGCACACCACCAACACACACACACACACACACACACACACGCACACGCACACGCACACGCACACGCACACGCACACGCACACACACACACACACACAATCATGTACACACACACACACAATCATGTACACACGTATCAAGTATTAGATCAATCTGTTTAAGACATAGAGTAACCGTTTGTGGTATATCGCAAAAAACCCCTGACTTAATCATATTTGATTTTCTGTCAGATGATAAAAAAATTAAACAAGCGCATATATATAATCCATTGCAAAGTTGTTTATTTTCAATACAAAGTGCAATTTATGGAAATGTCGGTAATATTATAATAATGTAATGACGTTCTGTCATATACAAAAACAAATGTTTTTATTCATTAGGTGTATGACTGCAAATAAGCTATTCAAGATCTTACTGACATCAACATTGTAATTATCTATATTAGTTGGTTGAAGAGCCTTTACATCTAATTCATTTTAATAAATTTGAGTTATTTTGAATCAAGTACAATTTTTTTATATTTGGTTTGACAATTTCACAGACATATGCCATCATGATTTGTATAAGAATATTTTAAAAGGTTATGATAATCTTAAGTCCGGTTTAGAAAAAGTGTGTGCTATCTGTGGCAGAGATGTAGAGGGTACCGTTCTATTAACAAGTGCAATGCTAAGAGGTGCGGTTGTTGCAATCATTTATCGCACAGGTCTACAATTACCTCAAATGTTAACGGCAGAACTTTTAATGTGGTACTTAACTCTGACGTTGATTGAAATACGTCCCACATGATTTAGTACTGACTTGAAACGCACCCAATTGTGGTATTCAGTATGTTGGGCAAACTGGGCGATCTTTAAAAATTCGTTTCCGCGAGCATTCTTACAAAATGCGATGTCGGAAAATGTTCACTACATTTTTATATCAACACTTTCGTAAATATGGCCATACAATTGATCAGGTAACCATTCAGCCAGTAGAGCAAATCGTCTATGATATAAATTGTACATCTAGTTTTAAAATCAAAGCCAGACATTTAGCAGAATTCAAATGGATTAAAAATTTACAGTCACCGTTTCCGTTGGGCTTAAATGATAATATTTATCAAGAAGGTAATATCTCTAAAAACCCTGATATCGATATATTTTCAATTTTAAATATTAGGAAACGTAAATCTAGGTCTCATGGAATTAGACGCAATGGTAATATTAAGCGTAAATCAAAAGTCAATATTTCTGTTGCAGACCTCGATATAATTCCTTCAAACTCTGGTACACATTCAATGCTTTCTCGTCTCACATCTTTATCTATTCAGTCTCTTAAAAAACTAGACGAGGAAGCGGACCAGTACGTTATTCAAACAGATCCGTTTTACACTGTGTCATATCTTATCCAAAATTATACACAACACGTTCTCCGTCCACACATTGACACTCAATCTGATCATAATAGACATTTTCTTAAAATTCATTTCATTAATAAAGGTATTGACTTCATCGATGTACCCAGTATATTTCGTGATAGACGTGTCATTGATTCTGTGCCTAAGTATTTCCGAAACTCCGAAGTTCCTATTATCTGTTATAAATATAAAACACCTAAATGTTATATTCAATTACAATAAAATTGTTTCCGACCTAGATGTTCAAACAAATACCCCTTCTTACTGCGAATGTAAAAACTCGAAATTTTGCTATTCAGATGCCGGTCATGTCATCACTGGTAATTTTGATATTATTAAAGACAAGCGTATTCGTAATTTATTCTTTAAAGGACCAAAATACAGAATTCCTTCTACTATTGATTTTCATGCTTGTCGTGGTCATATTGCGGAATCTATCGAAACTTTTGTGTTAAATGGTGTCGTCGTGAGAATGCTGATCCAAATGCATTAACGTCTTGGAAACGAAGTATTTTTAACATTGTCGATTCTCGTATAAAATTTTACCAAACAAATGAACACCTACTTCCATCAAAACCCAAGTTTACTTTAAGACATCTGAAAAAGGAAATCCAAGAATTTCATTCTAAGTATGTCTTAGTTCCAGCAGACAAGGCGGCGAACAATATTATCATCATTTGACGCCTACATTATATTAATGTTTTACAAAACGAACTAAATAGCACTAAAGCTTATATATTGAGTCCTTCCGTTGAACAAAATGTGGTCACTGATCACATCAGTGAAGTTTCTAATTTGAAAGTTCGTATAAATGATCAACATATTAAACTTCCTACTATGTACTGGATTCCTAAATTACATAAACAACCATATAAAGCTCGTTTCATCGCTAATTCAAGCTCTTGTACCACCACAAATATTTCAAAACTATTAACATCTTGCCTAACTGCTATAAAAGCCCACGTGAAAAGATATTGTGATAAAGTATACGAAAACTCTGGTAAACATTTATTTTGGTCGATCAAAAATTCTGGCGAAATCCTGGATAAGTTTAAAGTTAATAATTACAAAGTAACTTCAGTCAGTACATACGATTTTTCTACTCTGTATACCACTTTACCACATAATTTGATAAATGACAAGCTAACTGCCCTAATTCAAAAGACTTTTGCCAGGGAGAATGCTACATTTCTCGCCTGCAATTTCGATAAAGCTTTTTTTATTAGCTGTATTGTTAAACATTATACTATGTGGACCTGTGACGAAGTTTGTAAAGCCCTTTCCTTTTTATTGAACAACATTTATATAAGGTTTGGGAATGCAGTTTTCAGACAAGTAATCGGTATTCCCATGGGAACAAATTGTGCACCAGTTGTCGCAGATTTGTTTTTATATTGTTATGAAAGAGACTTTATGTTGAGTCTTTCTCCAGATACGCAGGCAGACATTATCACTGCTTTTAATAATACATCACGCTATCTGGATGATATTTTAAATATGGATAACCCGTTTTTTGGTCAATTGGTGGACACTATTTATCCCCGGGAACTCCAGTTAATTAAAACTAACAATTTGGATACTGGTGCTTCATTTTTAGATTTACATCTCTCTATTTATAACAATATTATACATACCAAAATTTATGACAAGAGGGATGATTTTAATTTTAATATTGTAAATTTCCCCCATTTGGATGGGGATGTACCTCATGCTACATCTTATGGGGTATACATTTCTCAGTTAATTCGGTTTGCCAGAGCGTGTAGTCATGTTGAGGATTTCAATGAACGTAATCAATATATTACAAATAAACTTCTTCAACAGGGCTACCGTTATTACAAATTGCGTAAATATTTTGCTAAATTTTACTATCGTAATTCTGATTTGGTTTTGAAATTCAATAGTAATCTAAAGACTCTTCTGCGAGAAGGTATTTCAAAACCCGATTTTTATGGGGATGTGGTTTACAAACTTCGTAAGATTTTGGGTCATGGCAATTTTCCAACTGTATTTGCTAAAATTATAAAACGTTTTGTTAAAAGAGGTTACGACCCTACTGTTTTGAGACACACCGCATGTTTGGTGTTCAACCCGTTTATAGTTGGACGCTATGCTTCCCTCTTTGATTGTGTCTGACGGAAGAGGGGGAGGACTCTGTGATGGGCAGTTTTTAAATCCCACTGGGACGAAACTGTTTTGATTTCTGTCCTCTGGCCTGTTTCGTCGGGCCCTTAAGGGTGTTTCTCTTGGTGCTCTGCCTTCTGCAAATGCATTGAGTACATACGTTTTTTGGTTCTCAAGGTTTGCTTTTTATATATTTATACACGAGCATTTTTGTGTTTTACATACCATGCCTTTTGTTTCCATTGCGTGTGTTAGAGATTCACCTAGCAGGGATTACTTTTATTTTCACTGTCCTGTGACTTTGGAACATGGTGGGGGTAAGAGTGAGGTTGGGTGCGCACCATAAACCGGTTTAAGCTCCCCAGTGGTGTTTTTGCCACTGACCGTTCCAAGGCGGTGCCCCACTGTGTTCCTTTAATTGTTCGTTTTGTCCTCGTGTGTTTGCTTTGTAAGCTAGTGTGTGTTGGTAGTGTATATGTGTGTGTGTACATGATTGTGTGTGTGTGTCGTGTGTGTGTACGTGTGTGTGTGTGTGTGTGTGTGTGTGTGTGTGTGTGTGTGTGTGTGTGTGTGTGTGTGTGTGTGTGTGTGTGTGTGTGTGTGTGTGTGTGTGTGTGTGTGTGTGTGTGTGTTGGTGGTGTGCACTTCTGGGTGATGTGGGGCTCGTTTTGGGGAGGCTGCGTTTTTGGTACGTGGCATTCCCTGTTTGATTTTATTTTTGTTTTTATTACATGCACAATGATATGCAAAACTATTGATTTATTCTGATCATATACCGGAGTATTGCAGCTAACTTTCTTTTTACTGTGTATTCATTAGAATGTATTTCCCTATCTGTTTCGACTCGCGAATTCAATATTATCGTGAACATAAATTTATATATTTATAAATTTGTCCATTTCTTAAAATTTATGATTTGGCATTTCCAGATGCAAAAAGGTGGCCATAAATGTTCTTGCGAGTACGTGTTTTATGGTACTGCTGATAATTCTTGCACTCTAATAATGATTTACATGATGTAGTTGATACAAACTCTGTTGTGAATGCATTACTAAGACGTAATGATGAAACTATTAGAGAAAAACTGAGTAACTTTATGTTTACACTGGTTTATAAGATCTAGTGATCTAACTTAAAACGCAAATGTTGACATTTATAAAAACTTGAATACAACTATAACTGTACTGCAATATTTGGGCATAACGATTGATGGTTTGCACTTCTGAAGCAGTTCATTTAAGTGATATTCTCAGCGGTTTCTGTTTCTCTCTGTCTGTCATATTAAAAGTATTTAATGGTTGACTTTATAGCTATGCATTTTACAGCAAAAAGTAAATCTTAGTACTGACAAAATCATTGAAACAATTTTATCGCAATTTCAAACTACATGTTCTTCAACAGAAACTAGATTATATGTTACAAAATAAAAAGAATCGGGGCTATTGCAAGACAATTGGTACTGCCAGACCAGGATTTGAACCTGGAACCTCCCCAAATGCAAAACATCAGTTTTGAGTTGCTCTGCCTATTGAGCTACCTGGCAGACCGATTTGTCATTACAATATTTAAAGTACACTCAAGAGTAATAACGTACAAATGCATATCAATGATCTGGCGTAACTATGAGAATCATGGAACAAACATAGACATTGACAATTATGAATTATCTCAAGACTATAACTATCGTAGTTATAAGTAGTGTTAATTGGAAAAAAAATTCATTCTAAAAACCCTGCTAAAATAACTACGTCGCTGGCGGTTCAAATCATAAACGTAGCTTTAAAATGAGTCGATGTGCTCCGGTAGGAGGCGATGTAAATATAGTAGTTACCAACAAGTGTTGGCTCAAAACATAAAAGGAACATATAAGTTCCTATTCTGTTATCTCGGTCTCTTAATCTGTCTCATAGAAGCAACAGTAACAATCATGCAGCTAAATATTCAATCCTTTAAGCATTTCAATGTTTACATCAAGGAAAAAAGTGTTTGGTTTGTTATCGAACAGAATGCTTTATTCTTCTAATGTCACATAAACGTTTTAATTTCAAAGCTTACCCCATACAGATGTTCTACTATTTCATTATGCATCTCTTAATTTGCCAAATTGAGAAAACAGTGTACATTCCATAGTTGTTTTCATAACTTTTCAGTGCGAGATTAAAATTGTTGCTCTTGATACTAAACAAAATATATGCCCAAAGGAACACTGATTGATATCTATTATATGTATTTAATAGTAAATTGTGGTGAATTACTTAAAGTTTGATAAAACAAATACATGTACGTAATGACTTCCTAAAGTTGTATCAATGTGAGTAAGAATTTAGCAAAATAACAGCTTCTTGCTCAACGTTTAATCGTATACATGAAATTGAAATGAAATGTTATATTTCGTATTTTGATTTTAAATGGTATCAGAATAGGATGTTAAACATGTATGTATATATTATTTTACTGAAATATTAAATGTAAATGTCGTTATAATATTTGCTTTTTAGTTTTAATTCATTTTTCACTCACCTATAACATAAAGTTTAAACATAATATAGATGTTGTAACAAGACATTAATTAAATAAGGATTTTTATCCATTTATTTTATATCTGCAGAATGGAAACAATTTGATGCGTAATACCGTTTCTTAATAAACTATGTACAAACTGCAGTAGACTTTTTTAAAGCATTTTATAATTGTTTTTAATCTTAAACATACAACAAACACACAATCCGTTTATAAAAAATGTTTTTCGAAATGTCAAATATAACAAACCGCTTCTTGAGCTCGTAAATAGCCGAGAACTGTATATTTGTTAATTGCTTTGGAAAGATTTATTAGTAATTACTTCGAGATTACTTCCATAGTTACAAATTGTCAGGCACTGAGGCTATATCGAATGTTGTTTTTTATATTTGTAAATAAAGAATCTACCCTGAGCATAAATAGTGTAACAATCCATTTTGAAATGTTATAATCACTACTTTATGTTATGACAAAGGTACCAACACAGTATCATGACGTATTGCAAGTTAAATTTCTATTAAGCCGCGATATTTTAAATGCTGATCAGATCGAATTTAAGAAGCGGTTTGTTATATTTGACAATTCGATAAATCGTTCAGTGAAGAATTGGAAAGTGGACAATAGTATGACATATCATTTTAGAAGGAATACAAAATGCTACTATAACAGTTTAAAAACGGATAACAAAGGAACATTACTTGACAGTAAGTAAACCGTTTCGGTTATATCCAAAATCTTCTTAATTTGAAAGATAAATGACATTCGTCAACTATTCCGCCAGATACTATGCAGTTATTTAAACCAAATACACCGCCACGCTAACCTGACCTTTTGTCTGACCTAGGAGATACAGATCGCCCTAACAGTCTTTAGGATAGACAGGAACGTTTTACACTTTACAAATACTACTAGAGTTAGTGATACGACATGAATTTTAAAAAACAATGTCTACAAAACTTTGCACCAATCTCGTTTCGATGCAGATCAGACTTAACGCATCCATAAAAAATGGTTGCATACCCAACTACAATGTTTCTTGTTTTTAAGTGTTAATCTATTATTTTAGTCTTATAAGTTAACTTTAAAAAGGATAACTGCAATGTCTATAACAAAACTAATATCATTACTTGGTAAGTGACAGGTTTATTTTGTCATTAATAATGTAGTTGCTTTTTATACAAATATATAGACACCTGGTGTTAACCATTACAACTATGGTACTGAAACTTCACTGGTACTTTAGATCATGCAAACATACTGTTTCTAACTAGTTTTTAACATTAAGTATATTCAACCTACAGGCAGACACAGCTTAAAGTACTGGTTCTGTTTGGTTTGGCATTCTGTTTATTAGCCCATTTTCATGTTGTTTATTGAAACTGTGTGTTTAAAAGTATGACATGTAGATACAAAATAGCATATACAAAATACAACAAGTGTGCTACGATTTTCTTACATTTAACACATGTTCGTTAGCATATCAAGGCATCGCATATAGTTTTAAAGATATTACAAACATAACGATGGCATTTTCAGTAATTATAGTATATTTACGCCATATCCCGTATCATCCCATCCACATCCCCTGTTCTAGATAGTTTCATAAACTACTGGGAATATTAAACTTGTGAATAATTTCCATTTAGTGTAATGTGCAGCCCAGTTAGTAGTATATTATTATATTGCAATGTCTGAAAGATGTTAGAAACTGAAGAGCTCTTCCTTATCTTGCTTATTTTAGTGATGGTCAATGGAGAACACTGGTTGTGTGATACATCCTTATGGATGCTGGACACAAAAAATGAACTGACTGTCATTGTAGGCTTTGAAAAGTATGACAATTGTTATACGTTTACCCTGTAACTGTTACTTTAATGGCAATCCTCAATTATCTAAACCTATGTAACAACCATTCTAAGGTTGTGTTCTGTTAAATGACTATACATATCTATTTCAAGGAGAAACATTATTTTAATAGGCAATGGACACAATTATCTTTTATTTGCAGTATATAGTAAAACATAGCAATCACAATTATTAGCACTGTAGTTTAGATAAAGTGATTCTACCATGTTTATGAGATGTGGATAAGGAAATCCCTGACGAGTTTTTATTTTTGGACGCATCTCAACCCGAGGCTGGGATTTCTTTATCCACAATTTAATGGACATGGTAGATTCACTTTCTCACCATTTTAATTGCATTTTCATCGCAGGGGCAAGAATAATTTTTTATCGTTACTTTATTTTATTCCGTGTATTTCACAGTAATACTTACTTGAGCCGAAGCACTCTGGCTCCACTTAACAAAATAATTCAAACATATTTCCCTGTTAAAATCGGCATTTATAAAGATAAAAAACTCACTTTTTTATCAAAGAGCTACATTTGTATGTTTTAAATTAATTATTGTTATTCATTTTACGCAACTGGCATGAGTCAATTACTTTTTTGTGTATTCAAATTTCAATGTCAATGTTTAGATACTATCATTTATAGTGATTGCCTTGACCCTATAGTATTGCATAAATATCATTTCACAAACGTAGGGAGAAGTAAGTGTAAAAACAGGATTGGAATGAAAAAATGAAAATCTTTTTTCTCGAATTTTACTTCAGAACTGCTGTAGATGGATAAAAATGATCTAACTAAGAAATACCAACTATGCTATGTTTATTTAAAAAATGAATTACATACATTTTTTTTTCTATGTGATGTGCTGGCTGGTTATAATTCACGTGATTTTAAATAGTCCGGCAGCGATGAGAGATACGCGGTGAAGGATAAGGTTATCTATCACCGGTAAATGCGCGGAAATATGTAATTCATAGGTGATAAAAGATATTTTAATGTTCTTTAATAACAACTCAACTTTTTAAACGACAACAAGCTATTTAATCAAGCAAAGACACTGTGTGTAGTTTAAAATGTTATGTAGTGACCAGCATAGTTAAAACAGAAAACCGTATAATGTTGATGTAAATTAAACTCTATTAAACTTTTCAGGTGAAGTGTAGGCACACAAATGTTGCAAGACTGACTGATATAGCTCAGACTGTTCGCAAATCATCAAGTAGAAGTTACAAAATCCAAAAGTAGGCATACGGTGTCCTAATTGATATAATAGCATTCACACTTCTGAGCTTGGTAGCAACTTGCTTGACTTTAATTTTTTTTTTAGAAAAATGTGTTTGCATGCCCTTCAATCAGACTTGTATTAATGACAGAAGTTAATATTACATAATTGGCTTTTAAGTGACACAAAGTGTTACTGTTAGCATAAAAAATTCATGACTTTTTTCATCATACAAGATGACATATCAGTATCTAGCATGTAAGCAACACAAACTTGAACACATATGTCTCTGTTAATTCTTTTGTAATTTGACCAAGCAATGCTTTGCGACAAAATGTTTACAAAGTGAAGTAATTTGACTGTATTGAACAGTTCGCAAAGTTACATACATGTACTGCATTTGTATTCTCAGTAGTCTCAAACTGTTCAGTTAAAATTTACATCATCAGAAAAGGCAATACATGTGTTGCCATAACAACAATAACTGCTTATTAATGTCTTGTATTTATGCTTGATTAATTTGATTTACCATAAATATAAGAGACTGCCAAAATATTCACGTCGAGGAACCAACAAATCCGACACCGCTGTTCGGGCTTCCTGAAACGGATGTGCTAAACCAAAATTGTTGACACAAACGTAGGTGAGCTCACGTTTTGATTTTCATAACGTTTTCGGGTTATGTAACGAAATAAACGAAATGTGATACTGTACAAGCACAGGAAGTTTCATGGGGAAATATTCAAAATTGACTGAGCTATGACAATTATCCAGCGAACAATTATGTTAGAAAGGTTGTCGACATAGAAATTATTGTATTCCCATTTTGTCCATTGGTTTTGGTGTATATGCATGTTTATTCATTTAATTATGATTACTCTTGTTCTATGGGAGATTTTGACCAAATTTTGACAGTTCCGGATTTGCAGGACCGAAGCGGGATGTTTAGGTCCCGCCGTTTTGCGTAGCGCTTTGTTTGCGCATTCAGTCTGACTATATATCCGATCTGAAGAATCTATATACTGGGGTCTTAAAGTAAAAAGAAATCAGTTTAAATCAGTTTTAAATCTATTTTTGACTATCCTAGTCATAAATAGAGAATCAATACTTTCTGTTAGATCTGCTTTCATTTTCATTTATATCTTTCAAAAAATAGAATAACTCTTACTAAGTTTTAAGTTTCGTTATAGATCATAGCATAATACAGACATTTTGAAGGGTAAAATAACTTGAAGAATCAACTCCACGACGCTGTATTGAAAATATGAGACTGAATGAAATGGTAGAAAAAAGGTGTGGTACAGTATCACATTCTTTTCAGTACAGCACCTGAGAAAAGTATTTATATTATTGATAACTACTAGATCGGGGTCAAATTACGATCAGGTAGGTGGCTAAGACTTAAGAAATTGTGCCGTACTATTTTCTTAGATTGTAAAGATTTTTTTAAATTTTAACAATGCATATTTATAAAAAAATAAAAGAGTGAATAAAAACATGTGGTGAATTTTGTGTTATATGCATCAGTGAAACAATGTCATTCAGAATTACCAAACTATGAAAGAAATTAAAGAACATGCAGCCAATGTCTGATCAGGTGTCATATATTAGAATCTGACTATGTTTATATTTCATTTAAATTTTAACAATGCATATTTATAAAAAAAATAAAAGAGTGGATAAAAACATGTGGTGAATTTTGTGTTTTATGCATCAGTGAAACAATGTCATTCAGAATTACCAAACTATGAAAGAAATTAAAGAACGTGCAGCCAATGTCTGATCAGGTGTCATATAATAGAATCTGACCATGTTTATATTTCACGATCTGTTACTCATTTGTTAACTTCTTGAATAAAAATGACTAATGTTTCTCAATATATTTCGACAGATGTAGCTTTATTCATACTGATACGCACTATTAAGTTGCATTTTCTTTTCAGAAATTGAAGAAAAAAATACCCATACCAACAGAAAATGCCTTAAATGGTACTTAATGCATACACAACAGGAAATTCATTGGATGTTTTATGATACCATTTTATTTTTTGAATATGAAACAAACTGATGTACTTGCAGACAAACTAGGATTAGTTATTATAAAATGGCAACACCTTTATTAATGTTATCAAATAACACTGACAGCTAAGTAACACAGCATTTTGTTTTGATACCACAGTCAATTAACACTAGACATAAAAAGGAATTGGTCGATGTATGATGTATTGCAACAATAGCTGGGTAAATTCAACAAAAAAAAATTCACAGCAACTTACGTATAAACTGAAATATATATATATATATACAGGCATTTAACTATAGACATACATGACCAAAACAATTAAATTATTCTAAACTTACCATAGCATTGTCCAAGAAAGTCTTCATCTCAAGCTTTAAATTCCTTATATAAAACAACTCCGATTAAGATAACAAGTCAAATTAAATTCCGAAATTCAATAAAAAGTTGTCACGGGAAAATGTTCTTGAGAAGCTGTTTAAATTGTTTGTTTTCGATTTGAGAACAATTCATTCATTTTAAAAATAGTCTTCCTTTCCAGTGTTATGTGATGTTAGGATTTAGTAAAATATTGAATGAATTGAAACGCGCTGCTTAACCGTTCTACCTCGACAAATTTAAGGGCATGTACCACATGACCTTTTTACGGCTGTGATTGTAAACAAACGAGCAACTAGTTAGCAAATCATCTTATATATATTGAACTAGGTGTTTACATTGTTTATTGAGGATTAAATTTTTCAAAATATTCTAAAATAATGCCCTTTTTATGATTTAGAAATATACTATTGATGTTGAACGTATATATTCAGATTTTGTTGAAATACATTATTTTGAGGATATTGTAAGTACACTTTAGCTTGAGAAGTGGCTTGATACATGCTACAGCTTTTTTAAACTTGGCAATCAAAAACACAGAACAAAAGAATAAAAATAGACTTGCATTATTATGTCTCACTAAGACATTGTCAAACTTATGTGCATATACAAGAGTCTGAGCAGTCTCGTTTTCAAATCGTAAATGACGACTATATGTTTCACATCCACAGAATGGTACTATTAGACTTATGTCATCTTTAAATAGCAGCGACTAAAACAACTCTTCTTTGAAAAGATTATATTGCTAAAAGCTTAGTTATTTCCAAGGCTGACTCAGTAAACCCGTTTCAAACATTGTGCAGATTTACCATATAATGTAATGACAACATATGATACCGTTTCACTTGCAAATTGACGATAGAATTGAATGACAAACTCTAATGTAATTACAACACACATCATACCGTTTCATTTGCAGATAAAATTGCATTTGCTAGCACGATCAGAAACAATTCTACGGGTCCGTTCCGTCAGTGCATTCACAAATTTACCCAAGACGGAAATAATGCTCCCCTCGAACAAATTAAGGGGTGGATGCCATTTATTGCATGCCTCTTTTTTGATTAGGTGTGGTAAAATGAGGCATTTTTCGCCATATGTTCTTCTTTGAAATCGTCTTTATTTATAATTTTACGTTCATTGAACACAAAATTTATGCTTCGAGAATATAATTGGCTAGATGTAGGGTATTTCCATTTAAATAAATCTGGACTTGTATGTGTCGGCGTAGCCCCTAAACCGGCAAAATGTTTGTAGGTTCGTCTGTGTTGAAAAATAAAGTAAAAGATGAAAATTATTGACTAACCTGTAAACAAATATCGAAGATATGTTTATGACATGTATATTTCAATAATTTACAACATTATAACCTGGTTTGGATAATGTGACAGTGACGTAACAGATATATGTGTACACAAAAGTTTACAAGCATTGTGTAAATAGGTAGAGCATGTATATACGAAAGGGTTCTAGGCTTAAAAATACATGAGCACATGAAAGAACGGTGCGTTAGCGCAGTGGTTAAAGCGCTGGATGTCTACAAATAAAGATTTTAAGGACTGGTTCGATCCTCATCGAAGCTTTATATTTTTTTCGATTGAATTATTTCAGTATTACTTCAGGTAAAATTTTAATTATGTAGATACATGTTTTAGTCAAACAATAAACAGTAAATGAAAGTAAAATCACTAAAACTTTGAAAGATTCTATAACCATTTCAAGCACGAGCATTTCGTGCTTACTGTCATCTCGTGTTTATATGTACATTGAACTAGAACAATGTACTACAAACAGTACGATGATTTGGCCAAGACAACTCTTCAGCAAGTAATAAAGGTACCTTGTTCCTTTTAACTGTTGGTGTTTGAAGAATTGCCAGGTAAAGGAATAAAAATGAAGTTCATTTGATTGTTTAATTTGTTCTAAGTACAATCAGAAAAAAACTTGAATAAAAATGAGAAGTAAACATATCAATGAAACAAAAAAAGAAGAAAGAAATTAAAACGATCTTACTGATAAAAGAGAGTAAACATTTTATGTACATGTCCCTATATGAACTCCTGTTCGACAAAACCAAAATAATCAGGAACCGGAGTCGTTACCTACTGCACTATAGTGACATCGACTGTATGTAATGTACAATATAATATATATTGACATTAATTACGCCTAGTGCTCTCCCTTGTGATAACATAACGTTTTACCCGATAAAAGTAGACTCTTCTGGTGCGTCATTGTAAAATTATCCTAACCGGACAGTACATGAAAATGGTCAACTGGCAAATGCAACAAAGTATTGGATTTGTCACTTGAGCACGGTATGTAATGTCATGGGTGAGCAGTTAGTCTAGGTTAGTATAAACAATCAATTAGGGATGTATGAATAGGATAACGGTATCCTGTAAATATGTTCACGGAATGACCGTACTGTATTATTATATTAAAATGATAAACGCGGACACATTCGCGCGGTAGTGCATTTATACTTTACGGCCTGCTGATAAATACAACAGCGGAATAATATGTAGTCCTATGACATATGCACACGTTGAATATAGTTTTGCCTTCGATTTACTTTTCTTCCGTAAATGGTAAATTTCCAGAAGGATCTTTACTCAGTTTCCATTCTTTTTTATCCTGCCTTAATGAGACGTCACTAACCACATACAGTAGTCGTCAAAACTGTGTTGTAACATTACATGTAATGCTATAATCTTTTAAGGGAATTGATCGACTTCTTTTATCAAAAACGTCAAGTACAGTTAACAGTTATTTGTATCGTCCTGAGTTTTCCAAGCTCGCGACAACGTAACGTTGCTAGAAAGTAAGCCTAAAAAAGAGTAGCCACGGCAATAGTTCACGATTGTAAATTGATCGGTTGATAGTTTGTTCATATTTACAGCTAAATTGTACATATTATATATAGCTTAACATAGATTATCTAAGTTTCTAACTAGGTGGACATTACAAAATACTCCCATTATTGTTTGATAAATAGTAACCAATCCTTGAGTACTTAGTCGACGAAATAATTATAAAACGTCGCCTGTTTAAAATCGACGAATCCAAAAAATAAAATTATAGATGTATCCACACTGACGAAAGAAACAGGTTACACATTTTTGATATTAAAAACATGTATTAGGTTCCATTTTAGTCGAACCGCTGACTAATTCGTTTTACTATGCAACTTATTATCGTTTGAGTGTACATTATTATGGCTAGTTCATTAATACTAAGATACAAATACATATGTTCTGCTCAAAACCGTTGATGCACACTTGTTGTAGTTGACGATTGAAGTTATTTGCATGCTTGTAAGTGACCGGTTTATTACATGTACTTTCATGGCTATTTCTGTGACTATCGAGCAAGGGGACATAGGTACAAAAATGATGTTTCATTTCTTTAGATATAAACAGAAGTTGTATCTGCCTTATTAATTACTTTTCACCACCACTGACCTTTTTGACAAAATATATCAGTTCACGCAGTACTTTTTTCGTACCGTTTAATCCAAGCATTAGTTCTAACAATCACTATAATGAAGTCATCAAGTACATCATAGTTTTCCAAAGTCTTGTTTTCATGAACAAACGATGACTATCATGAAACGACATTTTAAAGTCGTATTCACGTATATTATGGACTTATCTAGCAACGTTTGTTATTTCTTTCCTACAGGCAGTGATATTGCGCCAGTGGTCAGTCTGCATTTTTAAAAAAAAATTAAATGGTTTATAAATCAATAAATCCGTTATAACGAAATACGTATAGTTTTAGATTTTTATCAGCTTCAGACATATTCCTTAACCATAGTGAAAATAATATAATTTAATAATATATGTTGTAAATATTCAGGAAAACTGAAAATGACAATTGAAAAAGATATTAGAATCTTCCAGAGAAACACTATCGAAAGCAAACTATCGGTATACAAGACTTGAATTCACAAGAAAGTTTGTTGTACTAGTATAAATAGTGTGTGCAGAAAAGGAATTCAATATTAGATTACGCAACAAGAACAATGGAAGCGAATAGGGTTAAAACATTAAGCAACTTGTTCTTATTGCTAGTTACGCACAGAAAAGCAATCGATTTGTGTCTAATTGAAAATATGAAAAGTGATGCTGTGCAAAGCCGATACCATCTTTGCTGCAGGAAATGACATAAATTATCTGTTTACTCTTGTCATCATCATTGTAATACTTGGACAGCGACCTCCGTAACATTCTCATACAGTCTTGCTTACATTTTATGTAGGCTAACAACTTTAATTCACACAAGATTAGAGAATTTGTAATAAATGTAATGGTTGCCATTTCCGTTATTCCCCTAATATAAGCACAATAAAATTTTATTAATGCAGGCAAAACGCTGAATGCAAAAAAAAAAAAACAAAAAACAACACTACATTGTTTAAAGTGCAATCCTTATATATTTCAGGTTGAATATGGATCTACTTAATATGAGCTGCACATAACAAATGATATGCAGCAAAACCTAATAGTTGATTTGAACGTATTTTGGCTGTTTAAAGGGAGAGAAGTTATCGTAAAAAGCGGTTAAGCAAACAAATACAACGCTGAATGATTTATACACCTTACCATGCATGTAGTTTTGCTGTTTTAGTCACCCCTACATTTCCCGCTAATGTATGTTAACTCAATAGTAAAAGTTAAACTTTCTTTTTTTCTTTTTCAAATACATCGTTCATGCTAAAATCTTAATTATCTAAAGGTGTCAATACAATCATAATATTAATGTTATAACGTTAATTTGTAAACAGATTAAAATGAACACATATATTTAAAGCTACACAGTGTATGGGACATAGTCATAACAATCATAATAGTGATAATAATAGTACTAATATCTTTAAAAATATTAAAAATGATTTTGATAATAACACGAAATTGTAATATCAAAATATATAACATCGAGAGAAATTAAATAATTTCCCACAATAAACATTAAACAGTACCGACTTGAATTTTAGAGTTAAAAACATATATAAACCGCTACTACATGTACAACAGATGGTAAAACATAAACCTACGAAGATCACAAGGTGTATAAATCATGCAGTGGTGTACTGGTTAGTGGGATAATTATTTGCATGGTATATTCTCCCTTTAAACAGAAAATGTTCAGTTGGAATCTTTGATGAAGTTTAAGAATAGGTATTTAACTATTCTTGAGGTGATCTATACTCATTTTGTTTATTCAAGTTGATAGTTTGGTATTTGGTTTATCTTACTTAATTTCAGTGTCAGCTATCTACTGTTCATTCAAAAGCTGTTAAACAAACGAAACTGTCTATCTAAAGGTTTTAAACTATTAAGTTTTTGTTTAAGACACATGCTATACACAACGTTAGATTGTCAGTAATGGTAGAAAACGAACGAAGCACAAGGTGTATTAATGCGATTTTATTGAAGAGTTTGATCGGGTAATAACTGCACCATCATCTCTCCCTTTAAACATAATAATTTGCTGATCTTATATAAGACTCTTATCTTAAAATAGTTTTAGTTTTTCATTTCTATATTTACGTATATACGCCATTATACATTAAGAATTGTAAAATTCGTAAATAAATGTGAGAATTAATGTAAGATCGCAAGTAAGCAACTACACTGACTTTATTTATACATCATTATGACACTAAATGTAGACAATGCATTACCTTTGCAACAAATTTACAAACAATTGTTGATTAGGCAAAAGAAAAAAGAAAATGTGTTTCTGCTAACGGCCCAGAAAAAAATAGGGTAGGTAGGTAGGTAAACCTTTTTTTTTTTTTTTTTTTTTTGAAGCTGGATGCAAATATTTAGGAAATCTACTATAACGATATTTGATTAAGCCATCTAGATATATGAAGTGTAAATAACATTGACCCTATGTTACAAATTGTCTGTTCAGTGGGGTCTTTTTCAGCCTGATGAGGAATTTTTAAAAAAAAAGTATAAAATATAATGTTTAACAATGTAATATAGAACCAAAACTATAAAGTATGTTAATGACTTTATTCTTTTGCCAAATATAAAGAGAAAACATAAACATTTCACATAACAAAATTTTATATAAAAATACTGGTGTCAGGAACATAAATTAGCAGCATAAGTTATAAAACACACATAAATAATAAGTATTTAAATACTGCTGTTTTCAATTGAAACATTGTATAAGTATCTTTTTTAATCTTTGGAACAAAGTTTTCATTGAAATAATAACAAAAATCGGTGTCGCGAAAATAGGTGACCAACGAAAAATTGACTATTTTCAGGAGACTATTTCATGTAGGGTATCAAATAGTTTCAAGGAATGATTCTGAAGCATTTTAATTTCTGAAACTTATGTTGTTAAAACAAGTTTGGCCAACTCTTGATTAAATAAATCAAAGATTTTTTTTCAACATTTTTAGAGGAATTTTTTCTAAAAAATGGGGACAATACATATTAATTTTGGAGGGGACTGGGGCCGATTTAACTGCTGTTAATCCTTAAATAAACTGTTATGATCTGGATTTGCATCACACTTGAAGGTATGACTTCACTAAATCGGTGGGTTATTTGTTTGTTAGATGTCCTTATGGTTCACCATCCTTTTTCATGGTATCTTGCTTATATACCCGGTGTAAAGCACCAATACACGTGAGACTACATCTTGGTTTCTAACAAGTTCCTCTCTAGATAGGTGGGAAACACCGAAAAGGGTCGCTGAAATTTCCAGTGCCCTGGATTCTAACCGGGGACCTCCGGATTGGTAGTCCAGAGCCTTAGCCATTCAACCACCACACCACTCTCTAGATTGGTGGGACTCGGATCTAGCCAATTTGTTTGAGTTGAGTTATCTGTGGTCTCAAATTGGTCCAAAATGATTGGCAGCACTAAAATTTTCTCACATTAAAATTGAAAGTACAAATAACAAAAAAAAAGTTTTTAGAATTTTCAGATTGATATTACGTTGTCTTATTGCTATCTGAAAATATTGAATTGAATTTTTTAACAGAATCTTAACAAAATCCTACAGATGAGGGGGGATGTCCTAATGGCTTTATGGCATTATGCATATAAAAAGGGGCATTTTTGGATGTAACTAAAGTGGTTCTACAGGTTTACATGGGTGTAAGTACTCAACGAATATTTTGGTATACGAACCTTGCTTAAATATTAAACAGTAAGGCTATGGACAAAGACTATGGAAAAAGATTTAGTGTAGTCATACCTCAAACCCATCGTTCTTAATACTCCGAGTTAAAGAGCGAAATGTTGACAAAGAAACGAAATGGACTGATTAGAACTGAAAATTAGTCAATTTTCATTTTTTTCTTTTTTTTCCCCCCAATAAAAAGTCTTAGGGTCGGCGGCAAAAAAATAGGGCCGGTCGGGTTAGCAGAAACAAGCTATTTTTTTCTTCTGGCCTTATTAATACAAAGTCAAAAGCGAAATATAAGAACAATTCCTTATTATTTGTTTTCGCAAATTTATATTCAAAATAGTATCACAATATGAGGAAGGATAATTTAAAGAGGGGCAAGGGAAGTAAAGTTATCATTCTGTGCTAAAGACCGTTCTCTCAATGTCATCTTTCTAAAAGAGTATTTTCAAGTAAAATCACTCAATTACATACTGTCCAACAGAATTGAATATGCATTAATCAAAAATACATCAGCAGCATTGTAGAAATATTTACCCCAGGCGCCTTTTTCAGTTTTTGAAAAAAGTGACATTGTAGTCAAACTTGAATTTATTTGATTATTCCAATAATGCCGTGGTTTAACTGTGGTATGAGCGTTGGAACTTTTGATGCTTAACTGATAAGCCCTGTGAATCCCTACTATTGGTCAATATGTACTTATATAGCAAACAAGCTGCATCATGCAGTTTAGTCAATAAATAAAGATAATAGATACGTATGTCCCTCACTTAATTCACCCTTACACATGTTATTGGCACATAGCTAAGTTGACGATGGGTATTAGTTCAGTATGATTTTGACATAAAAACGCTTGTTTCCGCAGACAGTTCTTCATATGCTCTGGGAGCAGCTATTATGCAAATGCACTGACAAATGTGTAAACCGGTTGCTTATGCCTCAAGGTCCTTACCGGAGACTGAGCACATATTTAAAAAGAAGTTTTAGGTATACCGTTAGCCTGTGAATAAAGTGTTCTAAAGGCATGAAATTCACGCTACAGACTGGTTACAAAACGTTTGTTATTCGGCACAAAATTTATCACGGGATTATCTCATAGTATTCAAAATATTTCGAAGTAGGCAAATAAACGGTTGATTTTACAATTTCTCACACAGTGTGCATATATCTTGTCATTGCAGTTTATCTAGGACACAGTTTATTAGCCACACTCAATATGTCATAGATCTGTTTATAGATAGTGATGGCTTTGTAGAATAAAGACTCGAGTGTTTGCAAGCATCAAATAATGGGCTGGAAAAAATCAAGCGAACTACTGAGAAAAACAGTCTAAATTATATAAGCAATTCAGGTTTGAATTTTACAACCTACGCTACCGTTATGTTAACGACACAATTCCTGACAATCCAACATGCTGAATCTGTAATTAACACAATTATTAATTTGAGCATTCTTATCTATCTCCTGATAAGGAAGCTACAACATTACATATGTTATACTTGACACAAGAGTGTTCAAATAAAGAAAAAATAATGTTCATGTGTTTTACCAATATAACTTATCAAAATCTTGTTGTTTAACCCGTCTTACTCTAGCACATTTATTTATGTTTGACACAAAGAAAATTTACTATTTAGTATCCAAGTTTGAGATATATCAAACACAAACCAATAATACATAGCAAGAAGTTTAAACATTTGAGGTGGTACGTTATAACTATTTAAATACAGGTGCAGATTTTGGATGTATGTCTGCTTGCTTTAATTGGATAAACGTGCCAGTGTACATCTTGAGGGGGTATATGTATGGATGCATGGGTGTAGCGCATGCATCGAGTCCAAATACGGGTATACCAATATTAGTTAGAATCTTTTTTCCCACTAATTTTGTCTCATATGTTGATAGACACTTGGAGACAAAAGTGCCACACCTGAACAATTCGCATGTAAGCATGGTTTCATAATAACAACATATTAAGCAAGAAAATTACCATTTATATGTGGTTGTATAAAATAAGTTTGAGCTAAACTGATCAATGGTAAAATTAAATGAGTTACAAAAGGTAAATATTAAAATTACATGCAAAAAAAAGGTCGATGTATGTGCCTCATATTAAACTGAAAATGGGCATTCGTGTGCTGCATATGCTGTTATACTGGAACAATATGCTAAATTGACTTTGCTGTCCTGTTCATTAATGCAACCTATGTGTATTAAGCTTAAATGTCCACTACCAAACGAAAATTAACTGACAGTTATTTCAATGGCAAGTACATTACCTTATGCAAGACACTAAATAATGAAGATTGTCAGGTTAAAATTTACAGAAAGTGTTTGGAACACGAAGTAAAGTATGTGCATTATGTTGAAATCTCAGTGATTCGACAAAATGACCACCCAGGTCTTTTTAATTTTCTTCATAATGCATAGAAAAATAATTATACGTGTACTGTGGTTTATTTAGAATTTCTATATACCAACTTTCATTTTTTATTGAAAATAACTTATTTCTGTGTTTTTTTTTAAGTATATTTGAATGTTTGCTTTCCTTAGTATTGGACATTTAATTGAAGACAGTTGTCAGACAATAATTAAATGCATATTAATTAAATGCATATTAGATATTTACTTTTCTTTATGTTTATAAATGTGAGCAGTTTTCTGCATTTTATTGTTTAAGGCAACCTTTTACAATCTACAGTGGATATTTGTTATATCATGTGTAAGAACCCCCTTCCTATGTGCTGTGAAAATATTTTCTTTGACAAAATATTGCAAACTGTGTCAAATGGTGTAGGTGAAAATGTGTTACGTTTTAAATGAATCATTGGTATAAGTGAACTAGACTGTCACTTACACTAGTTTCAAATTCAACTTTTTATTATTTCCCTATATATAAAGTGGCTATAGTAATACAAATTTCGTGACAGTAACACAATATATATGCAGCACAGGAATAACATAGTGGAAATTAATTGTTTTAAAGAAAAAAATCTGAAAAAATAGCACTGTTACATGCCACTTACATCTTTTTCACATTCAGATTTTAAGTTTCCAAGAAACAGTTTGAATGAGAAACTACCTGTAAAGTGTATGTGCACTTGATACCAAAGTCATATCGATACGATAGATAGATTTAGATATATTTCATTTTCGGTCCAGAAGGTCTGAGACCAATGTGGCCTCCATACTCCCTTCGTTTGACATGAGTTCTATTCAAAGCTCCAGGAAGTTCCCATTGTCTTAAGTATGGCAAAATCGGTCACCAGACTCTTTTCGCCATATACAATGTATCAATCCGCTATCATTGTGGTAGCGTATGATGTGTGGTTTAGTTGTGATGCAAACTCGGGTGAAAAATCAATCATCTTAATTACATTTATGACAGCCAGCATAATTATGTTGCTTCGTTGTTTTTTGCCGGTTTTGAATTTAGACAAACATTTAATTTTAATATGTACCTCCCGGTTAGCCCCGCTTCAGCTCTAGGGTAATGAATGCACATAAACAAAATTGTCCACAATGGTATTAGGTCAATGACAAAAAAAGATTGGGCCTAATTAAATCTACAGAAAAAAAGTATGTGAATCTGCAGTGAGTTTAGATGTTTATGGTTTTCAGCAAAATGATGTAGTACTGCGTAAATGTAAGAGGTTTTACAGTTACAGTATACATAGACATCATTCGGTAAGAATGACAGGATTATAAAAGCTATATTCTTACAATCATGAGTTCAAATCTCAGTGAAGTACTTTTTAATTCCTTCGCACCCGAAGTGGTAAGTTGTTACATCTTACTGGTATATTTATTCATACTTTTATTACGGCAACTGCCTACATTTCAAAAAATGCACATCCGTCCTTAATTGGCATAGGATATAATTTATTATTTTTGTATTTCTCTGTTGACAGGTAATGCCTTTTTAAAGAAGCTGATTTTGATCATATGTCTTTTTTTGCTACTGGAGTTTTGTTTCCCCTTGACAAAACGGTAAGAGCATAGTTATAGCATGTTGCTAATTCATATTTGTATGTCCCCAAGTGACAGACATTGTCTGTCCGTCCATATGTAGTGTACATCTGTACGTACTGTATGATTGTCCTAAAATACTGTGGCATGCACGTCTCCTTTGCTAATTGACGTAGAATCACCAAACTCCATACACATGTTAAGTGCTAGAGTCATCAATCTTCATACAAATGTTTAGTGGGATGAAAAGTTGTACCCAGGGTTTTAGTATTTATATCTTACCAGTAAGATTAGAGTTATGACTACATAATGTATTAGCTTAGTCAAAATAAAGGCATAGCATCAAGCTGGACAAACTTGTGTTCATCACTCGTTAAGAGCAAAGTTAAGTTACGACGCAACCGGTTGCGAATGGTCTGCCCTGAGACATCGTTTTGCCTAGCAGTGACTGTGTCTGCCAATTGACGTTGACGTAAGTGCGTCGACGTAATGAAACGATCGGTTCTAGCCGTCGTTACACGAGGCCTACCAGGTCGCTGCCGGTCGTGAACAGCCCCAGTCTGCTGGTACCGGGCTGCAAGACGATCAATCGTCTTCCGACAGCACCCGAACCGACGCGCGACTACCCTGGCGGACATCCCACCCGCAAGCATCCAAATTGCCTGATTTCGCTCGTTTTCGGAAAGCCGTGTCATATCGAAAACAGTGAAATATTAAAGAAACAATTTAATTTTCAGTATAGCCCCTATCGCATGAATGGTACGACATGAACTGAATCAACATATGGATGACATATATAGCGTGCACGTGTGAAACGTGCAAATGACCGTTCCGGTTTCTGGCCGATATTAACATGTACATTGAACATGTACCAACTACACAGACAAAGCTTCACCGGCTATAAAACAGGGACGTTTCTAGTTTTGCTGAGTGTATGTTATTTTCAAACAACCTCTATACACATTAACTTAGGGCTTTTCTTGGACTGAGAATAATCACTAATAGTGAAACCATGCAAGTCCAAGCTTATCCATTTCTGGCTTGAATTTTAGTCTCTCTGGTGAAAGCTATGCAGTCAAATAGCCAGTGAGGAATGTTACATTTTACAATGCACTGGATGCACACCTGGTCAACCCAAAGTATGTACCAACCAGAGCTGGTTGGAAGTAAGTTTGCGCCCAGCCTAAGACGTGTGATTGATTTGTCCAGTTTGTAATTTGTCGAGTATGCCATAGGACGGCCAGGTCGCACTGTGTTTTGGCAAAATGTGTTTTTTTTTAAGTTTCAATTCTCTACACCATCCATCCAGGATAGTGGTTCGAATTCTGGCATGTATTTCTGTGGACGAGTATGGAATGTCCTGGATGATGGCCCCTAAACCAGGCCCCATTTGTCTGCATCATCTGCTCTCATTACCAGATATTATTATAAACCTACATGAGCTGGGCACTATGACATGGTAACTGGTAAGCCTGTTTTTAGGCATTGATAAATTTATTAATGAATAATAATAATGTTTTCAATAACTCTGGTCTAGCGAATGACTGTTGGTTTAATTTCACTGAGACCAGGGATGATAGTGAATCTGAAAATATATACAATAAAGCAGGTTTTTTAGGTTGATGATGTGAAAGACAGCTCAATGCGATGTCTATTGTTATCATTTCTGTTGTATAAATGCAGGAACAGGATATAGAGTATTCCTGATAAATAGAACAATAATTTGTCAATCTTCATATGATAGCATCAGTCCTGTTTAGGCCTGGATTTTTAGACCCATCTGTGGATATATGTAGATGTCCAGGGTAAAAAAAATCTGATATTCATTTGAGTTTCTAACTTTGCGAGATGCGGTATGTCAGATTTGTTCATTTTGTTTTCATAGGGCACTTGTAAGAGGATCTTACAAGATCGCCGTGCTTTATGATCTCACTGACCATCACATTGACTTTCGCTCAATATTTGAGAATCTATTCCTAGCGCCCCAGTCTAAGGGGCAGAACCCCAGCCTCAAGTTAAAACAGGTAGGCAGGAGTAGAGGACTACGCACTAAGGGCCAGCTGGAGGCCTTTATTTTTGACAATATACGGACCCTGTTTTGAATGACATTGGAGCATTTGATGAGACTCAAACTAATTAATCAGTCAAAGCAAGGTCTTTCAAACAGTACTATTTGAAAGACCTTGGTCAAAGACCTTTCTCTTTATGTCAGCTAACGGTTATATTATTCCAATCAGGCAGTGTAATTCATAGTTTTAATTCAATATCGGTAATTTTTAAAGGATTACCAGGATTACCCGAAACAACTTTTTATATTAGACTTTAAATGATTTCGTAAAAATGTAGTTGATTCGGCATATTATTTGCATCTAGCCAATAAAAAACTTGTTAACAGCTTGTCTGCTGCACTTTAAGGAATGCATTGGCAACAGCAGTTTAGATAAAAAAAAATTGTCCTTTCCGTTGCAAAAATAGACCTAAATTTCGGATATGAGGTGAAAATGTCTTCGACCTGTCCCGGAAGTCTTTCTCGCCCGCAACTACACTCAATGATATAAACTGAAATCAGCACTTTTTTGGGGAGATGTGCACACTAAGTAAAACGATTAACTACGGAATACACCATCGAATCTTACGTATACCGTATGGATTATCGTGCATCGGGAATCGTGTATCGTGTATAGTATATGGTACACGTTGCACGATGAATGATACGATATGATACACGATATACGATTGACAAAATACACGATGAGTGCACGCACGTTATACGCACGTTACACGCACGTTGTGCGCACGTTATACGCACATTTTGATAACTTTTACGTTCCGACTACTGTATTAGTTTAAAGAGTGCTTCATGATGCAAAGTTTGGTGAAAACATGATGTCCAAAGG
>JAFMSR010000023.1:35228-49424 GCA_022818135.1 Saxidomus purpurata | reverse complement strand
ACAAAATAAACCTGTGGTTTACCAAGTAATAATACTAGTTTTGTTATAGCAATTGCAGTTATCCGTTTTAAAGTTAACTAATTCAAAACAAGAAGCATTGTAGTGTGGTATGCAAATATTATTGTATGGATGTGTTAAGTCTGATCTACATCGAGACGAACTATTTGTACAAAGTTTTGTATACATTGTATTCTAAAATTCATATCGTATCACTTCTAACTGTAGTTGTATTTGTAAAGTATAAAACGTTCTTGTCTATTCTTAATGCTGTTAGTGCGATCTGTATCTCCTAGGTCAGACAAAAGGTCAGGTTAGCGTGGCGGTGTACTCGTTTTTAAATAACTACATAGTATCTGGCGGAAAAGTTGACGAATGCCTTTTATCTTTCAAATTAAGAAGATTTCGGATATAACCGAAACGGTTTTCTTACTGTCAAGTGTTATCCTGTCATCCGTTTTTAAACTGTCAATAGTAGCATTTTCTATTCCTTCCTAAATGATATATCATAGTACTGTCCACTTTCCAATTCTTCACTGAACGATTTATCGAAATGTCAAATATAGCAAACCGCTTCTAGAATTCGATCTGATCTGCATTTGAAATATTGCGGCTTAATAGCAATACGGCATGATAATGTTATGATACCTTGTCATACATAAAGTAGATATTATAACATTTCAAAATGGATTGTTATTCTATTTATGCTCAGGATAGATTCTCTATATACAAATATAAAATAAACAACATTCGATATAGCCTCAGTGTATGACAATTTTGTAGCTATAAAAATAATATATAAAGTAATACTCATAAATATTTCCAAAACAATTAAGAAAAATATACAGTTCTCGGCTATTTACGAACTTTAGAAGCGGTTTGTTATATTTGATATTTCGATAAACAGTTTTTATAAGCGGATGGTGTATTTGCCATATATTTAAGATTAAAAACAATTCTAAAATGCTAAAAAGATTACTGCAGTTGGTTCATAGTTTACTAAGAAACGGTATTACGCATCAAACTGTTTCCATTCAGAAGAGATAATGTTAAATGATAAAAATACTTATTTACTTAATGGTTTGTTGCAACATCTATATTATGTTTAAAATTTATGTTATATGTGAGTGAAAAATCAAAACTAAAAAGCAAATATCATAACGACATTTACATTCTATTTTTCAGTAAAATAATATAAACATACATGTTTAACATCCTATTCTGATGCCGTTTAAAAACATGATACGGAATATAATATTGCATTTCAATTTCATGTATAAGATTTAACGTTGAGCATGAAGCTGTTATTATGCTAAATCCTTAGTTGCATTGATAAAACGTTATGAAGTCATTACGTACATATTCTGATTAGACTTTAAATAACTAACCACAATTTATTATTAAATACATATGATAGATATCAATCAGTGTTCTTTTGGGCATATATTTTGATTAGTGTCAATAGCAACAATTTTAATCTCGCACTGAAAAGTTTTTAAAACAACTATGGAATGTACACCGTTTTCTTAATTTGGCAAATTAAGAGATGCATAATGAAATAGCTGTATGGGGTAAGCTGTGAAATTAATACATTTATGTACCATGAAAAGAATAAAGCATTCTGTTAGCTAACAAACCAAAAACTTCTTTTTTGTAAACATTGAAATGCTTAAAGGATTGAATGTTTAGCTGCATAACTGTAACTGTTGCTTCTATGAGAAAGATTAAGAGACCGAGAGAACAGAATAGGAACTAATTTGTTTCTATTCAGACCACACGAGGTCCAACTGATACTACTGGTAAATGTAGATTCTCACGAAGTTACAATACACAGCTTATTAAAATTTCTATCGTACTTATTTATAGCTAATTTATGATATAATTATAGTTGAAATGTAGTGTAACTGACCATTTTATTCATTAAATTAGCATATTAAACAATTGTTTTGGAGCCAACACTTTTTGGTAACTGCTATATTTACACCGCCTCCTATCGGAGCACATCAAATCATTTCAAGGCTACGTTTATGATTGGAACCGCCAGCGACGTACTTATTTTAGAACGAAATCTTTTTTTTTTCCAATTTACACTGCTTATCATTACGACAGTCATAGTCTTGAGATAATTCATTGTCGATTTATATGTTTGTTTCATGCCTCTCCTAGAGACGCCAGATCATTGATATGTATATGCACGTTATTACTCTTGATTGTACTTTACATATTGTATTGACAAATCGGTCTGCCAGGTAGCTCAATAGGCAGAGCAACCCAAAACTGATGTTTTGTATTTGGGGAGGTTCCAGGTTCAAATCCTGGTCTGGCAGTACAAATTGTCTTGCAAAAGCCCCGAATCTTTGTATTTTGTAACATATAATCTAGTTTCTGTTCAAATACATGTGGTTTTAAATTTGCAATAAGATTGTTTCCATGAGATGATACAATACTAAGAATTTATTTTTTGCTGTAAAATGCATAGCTATAAAGTTATGCATTAAATATTGTTATATGACAGACAGAGAGAAACAGAAATAAAACTCGTATTTAAGGTATGTAGTAAACAAAAAGTGAAACAAGAGCCACAATTTATGAGTATGAATATGAATAATAAATTTGGATTGAGCGAGATGTTAGTCATGATGTTAATAGCACGACTGCTTTACTTTCTTAGTAACATCGAAGTAAAACGTATTATCATTTTATCAAAACAAAACTGTATGAAGTAAAATAACGACAGGGTGATACATTCGTTGAGAATATCACTTAAATGAGCTGTTTCAGAAGTGCAAACCATCAATCGTTATGCGCAAATATTTCTGTGCAGTTTTATGTTATGTTTGTATTCAGGTTTTTATAAATGTCAACCTCTGCGTTTTAAGTCAGATCACTAGATCGGATGAACCAGTGTAAAAATAACAATGCTCAGAGTCATGACTTGAATCAGTTCTTATCTAATAGTTTCATCATAAAGTCTTGGTAATGTATTCATAACAAAGATTGTATTAACTGCATCATGTAAATCATTATCAGAGTGCAAGACTAATCAGCAGTACCATAAAACACGTACTCGCAAGAACATGTATAGCCATCTTTTTGCATCTGGAAATGCCAAATCATAAATTAAAACAAAAGGACAAGTACATTTATGTTCACGATAACATTGAATTCGCGAGTCGAAACAAATAGGAAAAAACATTCTAATGAACAAACAGTAGAAAGAAAGTTTTCTGCAATGCCCCGGTATATGATCAGTATATGTATATGTTTGCAAATCATTGTGCATGTAATGAGACACATATAGCAAACACTTTTACTAAACCGGACTTAAGATTCTCATAACACAAATAGTATTATACAAATCACGGTGGCACAACTACAAACAATAATACCAATCAATTAAGTTTACGCTTAAAATATGTCGGTACAATTGATAAATCAACAAAACAAAATGTACTTGATTCGAGATAACTAAAATGCATTAAAATGGATTAGATGTAAAGACTCTTCAACCACCTGATATAGATAATGTCAATGTTCGTGTCAGTATGATCTTAAATAGCTTATTTCCAGTTATACACCTTACCTCAGACTTCCTAATGAACAAAAACATTATTTTTGTATATGACAGAACTTCAGTACATTACTATGAAATTACTGACATTTTCTTAAATTGCACTTTGTATTGAGAATAAACAACTGTACAATAGATTTTAATACGCGCTTCTTTAATTTTTTATCATCTGACAGAAAATCAAATATGATGAAATCAGGTGTTTTGTGGTATACCGCAAACGGTTACTCTTTGTCTTAAATATATTGATCTAATACTTGAGAACGCTAATATGTAAGAAGGCTCTGTCACTATGTAGCTAAGTATTTTCGTAACTACTTAACAAAAATGATGTTAATAAAAATTAACTCAAAATACGTTTGGCGGTAATGATTTTGCAACTTTTCCATTAGTTCATAATTAAGTTACAAACACTCTTTGTCAAATTATCTAGTAGAGAAATACTATAAAACATAAACACTTCAGTCAAAAAAGTGTTACTAACAATCTGGATGCTATAGTTTCTTTGCATGCACATTTTAATTAAGCAGAAGATTACGGAGGTTTTGTATTGAACACTTGTAAGTCAACTCAAGACGGCCGTAGAAACAACTTCTAGTGGTGTTTTATTCCTATTTATTGCCCAATGAATAAAACTGCATCACGTGCTTTTAACGATTGTGATGAAGAAGCAATGGATTATAACAGTTTACTCTAACTGAAGCAAGAACATCAAACTTTTGATGTACCCAATGAGTCAATCGTAGGGTTTGTTTAAACTTATGTACTTAATTGGTGTCATTTTTATATACTTTGGAGTTTTCTATGGTACTGTATGAACTGTGATAAATTGCCAATAAAACTAGAGGCGTTAAGTAACTGAAATACTTGCAGTTTAAAATGAATAAACTTTTAAAGTTGTACCCTGGTCCTGCTTCAATTTTTGTCGTTTCACAGACATACAAAGAAACACTAATTTATGCTGAATGTATTAAAAGTTGATTTGATCGATGAATCAGAAGTTTGTCGAGTAAAATTGTCGATTAATGCATTAAAATATACATTCTTTCTTGCTTTATTTCATAGAGTTATCAAAGTATTCATATTGATTTGATTTACGTTGTATATGAAAGACAGATCGACCACATAAACTTATAGTTCGGCCCATGTTTAAATGTCTTATTGCATTTTCGTTTTTATCTCATGAAATATTAAACCACAGTAAAATATATTTCATGTTCGAGCTGAAGATTTAAGTTTTATATTTTGGTCTTTAAACAACGATGTTTTATTATAACAGAGGTAACACAGTACTGAATGACCTAGGATAGTTTGTCAATAGAATCATACGATGGACGCTTTTGCTATTCATCGTTTGACACGAGTTATAAATTTTGTACCGACTCGTTTTACAGGTAGTTTTAAAACAAACAAAATTAAAGCTGACAAAAGTACTTATAATGTTTCAACTTTTTTTAGATGCTCAACGTTAACCATGGTAACCATCTCAATATTTTAAAAACGGTTTTAGATCGTGACTCTCCGTACATTGATTTCAGGCTGGTTTACTACTTTCCAAAGTCATTTATTACAAATGCTGCGACAAACACGACATAAACTGGTAATATGAACTGAACAAAGGTGATAGCGGTCATCAGTTTAAAATAAGTCTTATATAAAACATATCTTTATTGTACTTTAAATACGAAAAATGTATATTTTCAATATTGTTTAATTTGAGATTAATTTAAACACAGACTTAAAAACAAATCAAACTCTAGTGCATTGTTTACTTTGCTGAAAATGTCCGTTGAAGTATTCGTAACCTTGTTTTATTCAGCAAAACGTCTTCGCTTCTACAGTGAAGATGCACGCGTATATATAAATGGAATATACGTAATTAAAGCATTACTGATCCAGTCAATGTTAATATGTAGACTTAAATAGGTCAACTATAGAATATATCTGTGCATATTGTGTCTATAATACTTTCTGTATAAAACTAAGGAAATATCCATTTCTTAATATATAAGTGTGTATACATTATAAGATTACAATATCACAACACATTTAAAATATATATCTAAAAACTCGGAAATTGAAAATATTTGACTTGCTTTTAGAACAATACACTTTTGTTCTAAAAACGAAACAAGGAATGTGTGAATGAGTGCTTCGAGCACAATTAAGAATGTTAAAAAAACAAGGGCAGTATCGAAACAAATGCTTTCTAATTTTGTAATGCAACATGATCAGGAAATAGTCTCTAGTACAAAATGCATGAAAAGTCATGAATTAACTGCAAGACATTATAGTCAAACCTTTCTCTAAAAACCCACGCTAATACGAGTACTACATCTCACTTTCAGATGGATGGTGTTTATATTGATGTCTTGCATGTAATGATAACCTTAATTCTGATCTCAAATACTAACGATTCAATATATCAGGAGGTTTGGAAACTCAATCCGACCTTGTTATGTAATGCTTGAAATGAAATGGAGAAATTACTAAAATCAGAAGTAAAATCAACCAAAAAGCCTCAGGCTTGGATACTAATGTATCATAATATGTAATGAGCCAGATGATATTAACTGTCCCTGCAGGTGCGATCCTTGCAGTGGTTTTGTAGGATGATTCTTCGTCTACGTCACATTTGTTTAAAATTTATACCAACACTGTTTATAGTTTGCACTATGTATCTGTATACCCACGGGCTTGAACAAGAAATTGAAGAACACCTGAACCAGGTAATAGTGTCATACAACAAAGGATAATTAAAAAAATTATGCACTAAACAATAGACAGAACAGGCTTTTGAAGTACAGTATAGGCGATTCGTCGAATGGGGGAAAAACAAAACATATTGAACTGCAAGGGAAGTTATGTCATTATGTGTGCATTTGCAAGTTAGACATTTATACCAAAATTAAAGTTCAATACTGACTACTCGAAATAATATGGCAACTTGAATAGATTTCTTCACAAAAACATATATTTATGTTATATGCTGACATTTAATTTACTTAAATATGTCTTGAATAACCTAATGATTCATTTTAACGACGGATATTCTCATTTCATGGAAATAAACTTGCATCAAGGTTAGTAAACAGATTTTATTCTGTAATGCATGCCACTACTCTCAAGTGTATAAACATCACCACGTCGTTTTGTTTACAAACACAGATTTTATCAGCAATTAGCCACACCTCCTGGGAAATTCAAATCTGAGATCGTCTGCTTGAATGGTTGATTTTCTTTCTAAAGTCACTTTTAGAAGTGATATGTAATAAAAAGTTTTAAATGTGAGTGTAACGGTGTTCAGTCTCCGATAATAACCATGAGGCATAAGCAACTGGTTTACATATTTTACTGTGCTTTATTTTGCCTTATCACTGCTCCAAGACCATACGAAGAACTTTCGGCAGAAACAACCGTTTCTATGTTTAAAACATATCGAACTAATTCCCTTCATGAACTAAGCTATGTGTGTATGCGCCAAAAGCTTGTGTCTTTGAATAACACCAGTATTGGCTGTGAAAACTCACGCAAGTTTGGTGAGCATTGACGCGTCGGCCGAAAATATTGATCAATTGATGAGCAAGTTTTGAACCACATCTGTGACAATTACTACAAATGTAGTTATATGTTAGTATTTAAGCTATGTCATGGTTGTCTTTTGATAATTAGGTATGTTTGCCATTTATAGTATCTACGCTTTTGTCACCTGACTGGGACCTGTACGACTGCTTTTCCATTGTAAGTTTAGGACGTGACTCCATTTCTTTAGATACTTAGTGGTCGTTTAAACCAAGCTACTATCCGACTTCTTATACGTTTCTCACGCAAGACGCAACACCTACAATGTTCTACTATAGAATACAGGGCCGTCACGAATGTTTCTACACTTTTATCGACTGCTCACAATTAATTTTCTATGAAACCGCTATCTGACAATAGTCTTTTACTTCCCCTGACACTCCAAGTGACTATATCGTCTGCTTCCTCTTACATACAATAAATACATTAATGTATTCACTTGCGTTTCCTCTTCTTCTCAATCAAATCCTGATACTGACCAAATCTTAAAAATTTGAAAATCTCGTAAACAATTTATCCCATTTTTTCGAGTTGCACTAACTCAAATAATGTCTGTGGTTTTGCCATTGTCACTTTTAAGTATACAATTCAATCTTATTTAATATTGTTGTCTTATTGGTAGATTGTTATTTTAAATCCATCAGTTGCATTGTTATGTTAAACGGTTTTGAGTGAATAGCATGGGTATCTGTTTTTTTATTATTGACTAATCTGCTTTATGTTGCTTGTATGCTCTCTTGGTACATAATCAATTAATGAGCTTAGTTTGGATTCACATGTTTCTCAAGTTTCCACGCTTATACTACAATTATAGCATGGCCTATTGGAATAATCATACACATTGAAGTTTGACTACAATATCAAATTATTCAAACACTGAAAAAGGCACCTGGATTTAAATTATTATACAGTAATGCTGATGCAATTTTCATTAATGAAAAGCGCTTATTCGAAATTTAATTGGAGTCTACCGATTCCGTGGGACAGCATGTAGTTGAATGATATTACTTGAAAGTACTTTATGGAAAAGATGACATTGAGAGAAAGGTCTTTATCACAGAAATATAACTTTACTTTTCCCGCTCTTTAAATTATCCTTCTTCATAATGTAATACTAATTTGAATATTACTTTGAGAAAAACAAATAAGACACTATACTTTTATTTCACATTTGACTTGGCATTAATAATTTACAGCTGTTTGTATCATTTTTTGCATGGTTAATGTATTGTCCACAGTTAGGGTGATAATGATGTGCAAATAAAGTGATTGTAATTGCTTGCTTGTAATCTTACATCAATTCTTACATTTATTAACGACTTTTAGATTGTTTAATAGAAAAACATAAATCTTAAATGTTATCTGTAGAAATGTAAAACTAAACAATATTTTTAGGTTATAGTCTTAACTACGTTCAGCAAAATATTATGTTTAAAGGGAGAGAAGGTGGTGCATGTACTACCCGATCAAACTCTTCAATACAAACGAATTTATACACCTTGTCACAAAATATTGCTACGTTCGTTTTCCTTCTTGACTGACAATCTTTATATATAATGCGTCTTAAACTAAAACTTACTAGATTGATATTTTAGATAGACAGTGTCGTTTATATAACAACTACTAAATGAACACTAAGAAGATGTCACTGATTAAAATTAAATAAGATTCTCATTCAAAGAAGGACAGATCTATCTCGCAAGGTACGAACGTGTATAAATTAAAACTGGTTCGATTAAATGTGTTGCCAGTAGTACAGGAATACCGAATAATGACCATCAGATGACAAGTCTGTATTAGTTGAAATGACGAATATTGCAAGTCTCCTTCTGCTTGTTTGTAAATATGTGTATTCAATAGCATCTTTTGTTAGTTTTTTAGAATGGATATACTACAGTTAATTGAAAATTAGAAATTCAAATTGCCTGTTCATTTCACTTAGTAAGCACTTGTTAAAGTCAAACCAAAAATTAAAAGGCATACATGAATTTGGCAATTTATATGTGCATGAACATGACACACGTTGATGCCAAAGTCTACATATACTGTACCTCAATTCAGGGTACTTAAATTCATTTAAATTACTTCCTTATTCAATGACGAGGACAAGGAAGTGGACACAAACAAATCAAGCTGATTGATTTTGATTAAATTCGTGCATCAAATAAAATAATATTTTATAATTAGGATATTTATGAATTAAGAAGAAAAACGAACTATTCATATTAATAAGTAGAACGTATACTTGTCAAGAGGCTTTGCGTGGTAATATACCAGTTAAATATATAATAGTATGCTGAAACACAACAACGAAAAAAAGAACGAACAATAACATTCTAGTTTTGACATTTTCTGGTCTTCCAAAACTGTTCCTTTCTTTCAATAACGCGTTCGTACAAACTATCCAAGAAGCTTTCGTTCAGACATATGAACATGCATTTCAAATTTCGAATGCACAAATTCATTATAATGAAAATACCCCCCCCTCAAAAACAGAGCATATCTAAAATAATGATCTGTCATTTAAAGTTGTAACTTAAATGCAAACTTACACTGAACTACGTACAAAAGATCTCTTTTAGTACAAACAGCCTTGGTAATATAAAATATTTACAAATACTACAGGGTATGCAAATCATGCAGGGCATGTATTGATTTTGAAAGATCAATGCATGTAATCGTCTCCCGTTAAACAGGTATGAAATTGTAACGTATACCGATCCAGTGTATACAAATAAGAATGCATACATTTATTGAAAGGTTGTTTTTTGCGGAGTAAGGTTGTATAATAGTCATGGTAGGTCAGACTTAATAATCAAAGCTAGTATTATCATATTTCCATTTCATTTGCAAGATACTAGTCGGTGGCATTTGATTTTTATTTCTCTTTTTTTAAGTGTGAATCTCAGTCAACATGGCAAGCTTGAAAGAAAATGTTTCAACGGAAAATGTTGGCCATATATACATGTAGAAAACTGTAGCAAACGTTCCTTAAAAGCAAAACCAAATTTTAATGGCATCATGTATTGATATTGATCCACTTCATACATTTAATGTCTACATCCGTTTTGGGAAAGAAGAGTGACAGTCTGAATACTCTCATAATGGACTGAAGAGCATCTGTCATTCTCTAATATATGTAGAGAGAAGTCTTCAACAAACTAGAAACTAGTAGCTTTTTAGTATGGACATGTTCAGAAGAAGGACAACACGAAATGATTGTACAAGTCACCAAGGGCCTTGTAAATGAATAGCCATCTGACATAATTACATGACTTATTTTTATGTTAAAATCAAACTCTGTAAACTCATTACATTATGTTTATATTGGATATCAATCTATTTCAAGGATAATTGTGTTGTTAAAACACTAGTCGCGTAAACGATAGAGCCAACCAAGAGCAACCATTTGTCAGCCAAGAGGTTATAGACTTGAGCGAAATCGTATCCCGCCTGTTTCTCTTAAGATTTAACCAGTAATAGTTTTTCATAAGAAACGTTTGGTAAAAAAATGCTGATATAGTATATGTGACTTTCCACTCGTATCAAACTATCATCTTGAATAAATTAAAATGTAAAGATCACTCTAGGAACAGTTTTGAAAATTAGATACCTATTCAAAACTTCATCAAGTATTCCAACGGCACAGATTCCGTTTAAAGGAAGAATATGCCATACAAAATACTTTCCTACTAACCAGTACAACACTGTATGATTTACACACCTTGCAGTCGTGCTAGGTTTATTTTGCCTTATGTTTTAGTAACGGTTTATGCATGATTTGAACGCCTTATTTCAAGTTCAAGTCAGCACTGTTAAACATTTATTGTTGAAAATTATCATTTCATTTTAATCGATTTTATAGATTTTGCTGGTACAATTTTGTGTTATTATCATTATCATTATTACTATGTTATCTAAATATTAGTACTATTATCAGCATTAGCATGATTATTATAACTATGTCCCACCCAATGTTAAGTTTTGAATACATGTGTTTATTTCTATCTGTTTATATCAACTTATATCATTAATATAATGATTTTAGGGACACATTTAGATAATTCAGATTTTAGAATGAACGATGTATTTACAAAAGTAACGAAGTTTAACTTTTACTATTGTGTTAACAGACATTAGCGGGACAGGTAGGAGTGATTAAAACTGCAAAACTACATGCATGACAAGGTGTATAAATCATTCAGCGTTGTATTGGTTTGCTGAACCGCTATTTATGCGGTCTTCTCTCCCTTTAAACGGACATATGCCGAAATACGTTCAAACATGTACTGCCTTTAGATTCTGCTGCATATCATTTGTCAGTACAGCTCGTAATAAGTAGTTCCATATTCAACCTAAAAGATATAAGGATTGGACTTTAAGCAATGTAGTGTTTTCATTTAGTGTTTTGGCTACAATAATAAAATGTTATTGTGCTCATATCCGGGGAATAACGGAAATGGCAAACATTACATTTATTACAAATAATCTAATCTTGTGTGAATTATGATTATAAGCTAACATAAGATGTAAGCAAGAATGTATGGGAAATGCCGAAATACGTTCAAACATGTACTGCCTTTAGATTTTGCTGCATATCATTTGTCAGTACAGCTCGTAATAAGTAATTGCATATTCAACCTTATATATATACGGATTGAACTTTAGACAATGTAGCGTTTTCCCCTTTTAGCGTAATGCCAGCAAATACATATTTTATTGTGCTCACATTAGAGGAATAACGAAAATGGCAAACATTACATGTTCTGCAAATAAATGATTCCATTTGATCTCCTATAACAAGAGTATAAAATTAATTTATGTCATTCCCTGCAGTAACGATGGTCGAATATTTCTGACATCTGTGATATAATCTTTGTTACAAAATAGTAGTCTCTGAAAGGACGAAAACAGCATAGTTGTCGCCACAAGTGTCGAGCCATCAATTAAATAGCTAGCTCTTTTTTGTTTTAGACAACACGTCTTCCCAGGTAGGTCGGCCGTGTATACTGATTTATCTAGGCGTACAATTTTAATTCAACATTTCATTCACCTTTGCGCAGCATCATTTTCCTATTTGCAATTACAAACATATTGATTGCATCTCTGTGCATAACAAGCAATCAGAAAAAGTTGTTTAATGTTTCTGTTGCGTAATCTTCTTAAATCCCTTTGTTGCACATAATATTAATACTAGTACAACAAACGTTTGTTTTTGTGAGATCAAGTCTTATATACCGTTATTTTCCTTAAATTGGAAGTTTTTCTAGAGGATTCTGTTACTTTTGCCTATTTCTACAACATTTGCGACATAAAATATTCATCTACAATATATTTTCTTTGACTAAGGAAGATGTATTAAGTTGATCGAAATTTAGAACTATACATGTTTCGTGTATAACTGGATGATAGCTTTTGAAAACATTTTAAAAGTCAAAATTTGCAAACTGACCACTGGCGCAATAGCATTGCCTGTGGGAAAGAAGTAACACACGTCGCTAGATCAGTCTACGTGAACGAGATTTTAATTTACGTTGCATGATGGTCATCATTTGTTTATGAAAACATTGGCAAAATAGTGTTGTACTTGATGACTTCATCACAGTGATTGTTATAAATAATGCTTGGATTAAAAGGTACGTAAAAAGTACTAAGTGAACTGTTATAATTTGTCAAGAATGTCAGCGGCGGTGAAAACAAGTTAATTAGGCATATACAAGCATTTTTATCTTCGAAAATAAAACATCATGTTGTACTTGTGTCCTATTGCTCGATGGTCATAGAAATAACCATGAAAGTACATGTAATAAACCGATCGCTTACTAGTATGACAGATATATAATAAACGTTTTTTTTTCAATAACAATTTGTGTTGCATGAGATGGAAATTAGTAGATCAATCAAACAGTGTTAAATCTGAACATTATACATAGACAATACTAACATATGAAACTATTTTTTACTTAACTATTCTCCTTATCTATATTCTTACGGCTATATCTACAAAAAAACAAAAAAAAAAAGCCCCCACCCACAAACCCCCCCCCCCCGTACAGTTTTCATTATTACCTGCAACCGCATGGTAACAAGTAGAATCTATTTTGCAACAAATACACACAGCGACAAACCAAAACGCATGCGGTGTTCACTCTGTCGTCAAACTCGATTTCGTCGTGATATACCAATGCTGTCATCGTGTCTTATGCCGGAAAGGTATTTGTTTACAAAAGTGCTGACGGTGGTAATGATACGAATGTACATAACTAAGCGATTTGTAACATGTATGCATTTTCAAAACCTAGAATAGCTTTGAAACTGGTCATTGGCAGGTAACGTAGTATTCATCAATCAGTCTAAGACAGGCCCTTGTCAAAAAAATTATGAACTCATACTTAGTTGATTTTGTACATCTACGCCAATAAGCAGCACATGTATGTAGAAGAGGCCATGTTACAATTTATCATGTCATTATGATGTCATCAGTAGCAAATTAAAAACAAAATAATATAGAATTCACAGTAACGTTGACGGCTTTCCTTAAACATGTTTAAAAAAAACTTATAGTTAGTGCAGATACACTGTTGCAACAAATCAGTTATTGCATATTCATAGATCTTCACAGCAACAATTTTAGTAAGTGCACCTACCACCGTTTTTGTGCAAAGACATTTTGAGGTGCATTTATGTGTTTTCATTGTCATACAAAAGGGTCTTTTCATCAAAATACAGCTTTGAAACTTAAATGATTAATGAAAAGTGATATTTGTCACCTGAATGTGCCGAAAGGTGAATTTCCAAACAAACGTCATGAACGTTTGCGTCAATATGACAAGGTCTGAATGTGATCTATTTTAAACAGTATCAGTATCGTTACGGACATATGGAGTTTTTAGTATAAACGGTTTTATCAGTTTTCATTATGTAGACATATATTTGGAGAAATGGTGAATGTTTTTGTACAAATGTAGATATAGATATTGAACATCGATTTGTGTGATTATTTACTTTGCTGCTGCAACCTATTTCATAGTAATAGAAACAGTCTG
>JAFMSR010000023.1:16412-34728 GCA_022818135.1 Saxidomus purpurata | reverse complement strand
GACAAGGTCTGAATGTGATCTATTTTAAACAGTCTCAGTATCGTTACGGACATATGGGTTTTTAGTATAAACGGTTTTATCAGTTTTCATTATGTAGACATATATTTGGAGAAATGGTGAATGTTTTTGTACCAATGTAGATATAGATATTGAACATCGATTTGTGTGATTATTTACTTTGCTGCTGCAACCTATTTCATAGTAATAGAAACAGTCTGGTTAATTCTGCATCACCCTTGTACATGATCTTGCAAAAACAAGCTATTTGTTCTAAGCGTAAATGCATTTACCATCAGTACCAGTAAATTCATCGTAGAAAATGCATATTTGCACAAGAACTGTCCCATGTGTAAATCGAATTAATAAGGCAAAATTTTAGTCTATTGTTGCAGTGTCGGGATCAGATTGATACACGTGTGTATTGACTCCACAGAGGCGTGTTACAGCTCACAACAACAGCAACAAAATATAACTCCTGAAGTTGCAACTTTTCAAAGATTGTATAGTTAATTTAAAGAGACTTGGTTTAATTCTTCGGAACACGAAGACCAATAGCTGTATCAACGGATACTTGTAAAAGTTTCTATCTTCATTTTAACCTGCTTTTACTCTCATTATTTTGGCAATAATATAAAAATGCAGAAATGGATTGACGTCCTTATTGAAAAGTGTTTTATATGGTGTAAGTGCTCTGGATGAGTGAAAAAGGAAGACAGATATTCTCCACAAGGGACATAAGTGCAGAAGACAGGAAGTTACTAAAAACCTACTATGATAGTTTTGCCAACTACTGTGAGCCTAAATCTAATTGGATATTCATTCGCTACAAACTAAAGTCGCGAATTCAACAAGAAAGAGACCCATTTGAGCAGTTTGTCAAAGAACTGAAGCTCTTAGTCAAGGACTGTGGATATCCTGATACAATAAGAGAAGAAATTATTCGTGATCATATTGTATTTGGTGTCAATTCACCAAAATACGTGTAAAGTTTATAAATGAAGGATCGGGACTCACGCTGGAGAAATGTACAGTGATTGATCAGACATACGAATTAAGCCAGAGTCAGGCTAGAAACATAAAGAGCCAAACGCAATCCGTAAGCACTGTTGAAAGACAGTCATCACAGAAGACTCAAGGACGAAACCACCAAGGTCAAAATGAACCGGGTGGCAAAAGGGAAAGTTTGTTTGTATTGTGGGAAACTTAACCATTTTTCAACAGTGTGTAGACAAACGGAATATCACAACAGAAACGTTTGTGAGGTAAACAATTTTGATTTTACACCTGGTCTTGATAATCAAGATAACGATGTTTCCCCTTCCCACCAGAGTGAAGAATTGTATGTTAATGCATTTTAACATGCCCCTTTTTCCAACCAGGCCTTTGACAAAGTTGTCATCTGTTCCAAACCGGCAACATTTTAGATTGACACGGTTGCACAAGTAAATGTCCTCTCAAGTTCATTTCAAACATCTCTGAAGATAGCAGGTGCTATTAGAAACACGCACAAACGCCTCACTGCATATGATTGGACCCCACTGAACGTAGATGGCTTCTTAAATTTACCTTGTCAGTAGAATGGACAAACATTTCATGAGGATCTTTACATAATATACACAAACTAAAGCCCAATACTTAGACTGCAGACTTTCACATCGCAGAAAGTCAAAATCCTCTAAATGTTTGACAAAATTTGTATTTCCATCGCAAATTTCAATGCTCTCTATACGTCGTCCGTGTTGCAATTTACGTAGGTTTCGAAATATGATTAGACTTTACGGCATTACAATTAAATTTTGGCAGCTGTCAAATTTGGAACAAAACTTTTAAGTTTGTAGAAAGTTTCTCGGCGTGTCATTCTCAAAACAAAATAAATGTAATATATAGCACGAATAACATTTGTTTGATCATTTGGCGCCGAATTTCGGAGTACAGACACTGTTTATTTCATCATAATATCTATGTGTTTAATTATACTACATTTCGTGAATTACAATTATTATGACGGCAGTTTAGGTCTTATTCCATAGTAACCAAAACGAAACTTAAATGTTGACATGTTGATAGAAACCTGTGTCAGTTTTCAATTTATCTCCCATTACAGTATATGTTGTCTTTTTGTCACATTTTGTTTGAAAAAGCCGTTTGATCATTGAATTAATATAAAAGTTCGAAAGACATGGCAGTCACATAACCGTTCTAATTGTATTCATGTCTGGTTCTGAAAAAAAAGTATGGCTTTATATTCTCATTATTTTGCATCAACTGTACAGTATTTATATTACAAATACAAAATTTACAAATACAGCTGGTAGATTGAAAGTTGCATAGCTCAGTGAGGTTTACTCACATTTCTGGACGCTAAGAGGGTTATAGATTTTTGTAACTTCTTTAATCCTTCTAATCTAATAAAACTAGCAGTATCAATGATAGTCGTCTCGCCAACTTTTTATAGTTTGGTGACAAGTATGTTTTTACCAATGTCCTGTATTTCATTCAAGTAATAGCGTCGTAGCAAGATTCGAACAGGTGTCGTGAACAATTTTATACAGATAAATATGTAACAGTTCCGGGAGTGTGATCCTCACTCGCTTATCATTCTCCTCAAAACTCTGCGTGATATATGCAATTTTAATAGCGTCGTAGCAAGATTCGAACAGGTGCCGTGAACAATTTTATACAGATAAATATGTAACACTTCCGGGAGTATGATCCTCACTCGCTTATCATTCTCCTCAAAATTCTACGTGATATGTGCAATTTTTATACAAAAGTAGAAACAAACATATCTAATCAAATGTGAATCGAACTCCGAATCAACTGTTCTTGGCGTCAACATGTATACTTTCTGCCAGTCATGTTGTAGCAATTGAGATATAGCAAAATCGACACACATAAGGTTTATTATTGTCATGGTTAATGATTTCAAATCGATTCCGCAAGATTACGGAATGGTTCAAAATTGGTTTGTTATGAAGTGAGATGATCTGTACTTGATATTGCCGTGACGAAGCAGAGAATGGTTATTCAGTGCATATTGTAGTATATTTACATTAATAGTTACTGTTAAGAAAATAAACATTAGTGAAAAAATATGATGAAGAACTGAAACAGTTCTAAACATTCTCTTTCTTGTTCATGAACAAGGACAATGGGACGCAGTGGATATACAGTAACTAAAATAGTGTTTACAACACCGTCAGCATACTCTTGTATGTTCAAGTATTTATTTGATACAGTAAAACAAAACTAGTATGTTTTATCATTTAAATAGAAAGGCAAATATTGTTGTAAAAATGTTTCTACTCCTTATTTCAAAGCTCATAAGTTCTAACACTAAACATTTTTGTGCATCTTGCTTGAACATCGTCAGTTGCATGGGTAATCAAAATAGAGGTGTGAGTCCGTTCATATGTTAAACTCCAATAAATTACGTCTTAATTGAGGTCAGAAAAAAGCATAGTGTTTATGTAATTCGAGTGCTTCTTTATAACATATAATTCGACTTTTGAACAGAAAAGAACAAAAACTACTGTTTACAGTTCAGATGCAACGAAGATTGATATATTCATGTTGATATCCTTTGCACACCGGCATATTTTGTTACACACTCGGCAGACATGCATGTGTTTTTGTAAACACTGTACATCACGCTTTTGCTACTTTCGGTTTACTGCGCGTGTTGTATACGTCAGCAAATAGATTGAGCTGTAACATGAAAGTAAAATTCCATTGGCCCACCTACAGAGGTCAGCCTGCGCAGGGGTGTCACCCTGTCTGCTGACCTGTGCATGGACTTCTTTTCTTTTTTTCTTTTTTTGTTGCTTACGAGAGGTCAATTTTAAGCGTTCTCATAAGTATGTTGGCACGTTCCTATAACTGCAGCTTAAACGAGACTCGCATACCAATTATGATTATTGGGTCATTATGTTTGAAACTGTCCGCTGCAAGGATTAGTTTTCAGTCGGTTGATTTCAAGATATCATATTTGAGATATGTATGTTTTATCGCTGATATATTACTTAAAACGAGGAGTCGTTGGAACTTACCTTCGCTAGAAATATAAGAATTACAGTTCTGTTATGCGTTTACTTGGTATTCCAGCAGTAATAGGTTTTCAATGGTACATCACAAAATGTTATATCGATAAAATTCTACAACAGGGGACAGTAGAAGGGAATGAACGGGTGTGACATGTATCAAACCATCACAACATTTATATAACAAACATATTCAACAATAGTCGTATAGCGTTACAATGCCTGTCAGTAGTTTCTGTTACTGAAAATGTTTCATAAAGTCAAGGCATACCTACTAAAACACTTGTGGCCCGGTCCATTTCCCATTGCTTTTAACAATGTACGTGTGTTAAGGAGGACACAGCAAATAAAACACCTGAGACCCGGTAAATTTACTACTACTGTTTATAATATGACTGTGTTATGGATGGCACAGTAGTTTCTGTTACTGCAAATGTTTCATAAAGTCAAGGCATACATACTAAAGCATTAATGTGAGTGTGTTGTGGATGGCACAGCTACTTAAACAGTTGTCGCCCGGTCCATTTCCTTTTGGTTTTAACAGTGAACGTGTGTTAAAGACGGAACAGCTGCGATACAATTTGTGGCCCGGTCGATTTCCTGCTGCTTTCAAAAATGTATGTGTTACGGAGGGCACTACTACTGAGGCACTTGTGTGCATTTCATGATGCTTTAAATTAAAAACGTGTGTTACGCAGAGTAAAATTACTAAAACGCGTGTAACCGGGTCCATTTCTTCTTGCATTTAATAGTATACGCATAGTATAAAGGGCACGGCTACAAAACCATTTATGTGACATTCTATTTCCTTTTGCTTTTAACAGTGTCTGTGTGTTACCGACGGAAGAATTAGAAATCAATTTGTGCCCATGTTCATTTCTTCCTTTAAGTGATATGCATGTGTTATGGGAGCACAACTTCTGAAACAAATGCCGCCCGGTCAATTACCTACTGCGTTTAATAATGTACGAGTAGTATTGCTTTTAATATGTACATGAAATACGGAAGGGGTAGCTACTAAAACACTTGTGGCCAAGTCCATTTCCTATTGTTTTTAATAATATACTTGTGTAACGACGGGAACGACTACAAAACCACTTGTGCGACATCCCATTTCCGTTTGCTTTAAACAGCGTCCGTGTGTTACCAATTTGTGCCGATGTTCATTTCTTTCTTTAAATGATATGCATGTGTTACAACATATCAAACAATTGTGGCCCGGTCAATTACCAATTGCTTTGAAAAATATACGTGTAGTACGAAGGGAGTAGCTACTAAAACACTTGTATCCATATCCTTTTGTTTTTAATAGTGTACGTGCGTTACGGAAGAAACATTTACGAAAAATAACCGTGGACCGGCCCAGTTCTTATTGCTTTTGATTATAAACGCGCGTTACGGATGGCACAGCTACCAAAACACGGTCGGTTTCCTATTCCTTTTAATTGTTTTGTGTATTCTGGAGTGCACTGCCACTAAACCACTTCTAGCCCGGTATATTACCTATTGCCTGTCAATATGTACAATGTTATTGAAGGCTACAGCTACAGCAATTGTATACGTGTGTGACGGAGTGCACAGCTAGTAAATCACTTAAGGCCCTGTCCATTTCTTGCTGTTAATCATACACGTGTGTTATGGGGGCTCAATTTCTTAAACACGTGTGAACTAGTCCTTTTTCTATTCCTTTTAGTATGTCACGGAGGGAGCAGCTACATAAAATACTTGTGACCGTGTTAATTTCATATTGCTTCCAATAATGTTAGTGTTTTACAGAGGGCACAGCTACTTAAACACTTGTGATCCGGTCCGATTCCTTTTACTCTTTATCATGTATGCCTTTTACGGAAGGCACATCTACTAAATAACGTGTGGCCCGGCCCATTACATATTCCTTTATATAATGAAATTGTGTTATCGAAGGGCACAGCTACTAAATCGCTTTTGACCCGGTCCATTGCCTATTGCTCTTAATAATGTCTTTACGGATGGCATACCTACTAAAACGCTTGTGGCCAGAACCATTTCCTTTAACTTTAACAATATACGTGTGTTTAAGAAGGAGCAGCTACAAAACAACTTGTGACCCGTTCGATTTCCTGTTGTGTTCAATAATGTATGTGTCTTATGGAGGGCACTACCACTAAAACGCTTTTGGCATGGTCCATTTCCTTTGTTTTTTTTAATTATATACGTGTGTTACGGAAAGCACAACTACTAAAACACGTGTGGCTCGATCAACACATTGCTTTGACTAATTAACGTGTCTTTTGGAAGGCACATTCACTAAAACACTTGTAGCGAGTCCATTTCATTTTTCTTTTAACAACATACGTATGTTAGGAAGAGCACAGCTTCAAACCCATTTGTGGCCCTTTCCATTTCCTATTGCTTTGAAGAGTGGCTGTGTGTCACGGAAGGAACATGTACAAAACCACCGGAGGCCCGGTCCTTTTCTTGTTGCTTTTAATGATATGCGTGTCTTTCGGGGGCACAACTACTTAAATCCGGTCCATGTCCACTTCCTTTTCGTAATAAACGTATTTAACTGAGGACACAGGTACTTAGTGGTTTTAAAAATATACGTGTGTCACCAGAGATCACCTACTAAAACACTTGTTCCCTGGTCCATTTCCTATTATTTTGATAATGTTCGTGTGTGAGGGAGGGCACAACTATTAAAACACTTGTGACCTGGTCCATTTTCTTGTGCGTCATATACTGGTAATGAACATGTGTTACGAAATAAACAATGACAAAAACCATTTCTGGCCCGTTGATACAATTGTTTTGAATGTGTTTGTGCGTGCGTGCGTGCGTGCGTGCAAGCGTTCGTGCGTCCGTGCGTGTGAGAGTGCGTGCGTGTGTGTGTGTGAGTGTTACTGAGGACACAACTTTTTAAACACTTGTGACACGGTCAACGTCCTATTGCATGCACGAATTTAAATGTCTTACCGAGGGCTCAGCTACTAAAACACTTGTGGCACAAACCATTTCATTTTGCTTTTAATTGTGTGTGTGTTACTGAGGGCACAACTACTTGAACGCTTGTGGCCCGCTTCATATCCTAATGCTTTTAATAATCAACGTTTGTACAGGCACACTTACTAAAACGCTTGTTACCCATCCTATTTGATATTGTTTGTAATAATAAACGTAAAAAAACAATAATATCAAACAGGGAATGCCACGTACCAAAAACGCAGCCTCCCAAAACGAGCCCCACAACACCCAGAAGTGCACACCACCAACACACACACCACACACACACACAAAACACACGGCGACAGCAGCACCACACGCTACACGCACCGACGTACACCACCATCATGTACACACCATATACTATACCAGACACACTAATACACCCAGGCCATACTACACAGGAAAAACGAACGGAATTAAAACACGTGGGCCCGCCTTGTGAGACGGTCCATCCTTGGCTTTTTATATTTATGCCACTACTTATACATAACTAGAAAACATTAAGAAGTCGAGCTGAGAATTAAAGTACGGAGATAATTACACATAGAAACTATACAAACCTTCATCGTTATAACAGGGTCAAAGCAGTACTGAACTGCTTGTGACATTTTGCCTATTCAATTATTAACCAGGTTTTCCGACGGAAAAATCCTGGTTATTAGACTGAGGTATGTCAGCGGGCGGGCGTTAACAATTTCTTCTGTGCGCAACTCCTCCTACATTTCTCAACGGATTTCAACCAAACTTTCACAGAAGTATTGCCATGAAGTGCCCTGGCGCATATTGTCGGGGTTTTGTGATTTGGTCATTTTTGACAGAATTATGGCCCTTTGTTTTTTTCACATATGTAATTCTTCTGTGAGCAACTCCTTCTAAAAGAATACTGTCACGTGCCCACTTCCTCCTACATTTCTCAAGATATTTAAACCAAACTCTCACAGAACTGTTGTCATCAAGTGCCCTCGTGCATATTGTCTGGGTAGAAACTAACACTTTGTAATATCGGGTCAGATTTAAATCAAAATAACAGTTCTTTGATCTTGAGTTGTTAATTACACAATAACGGATATTATTTCATAATTAGATCATAATATAACAACTGTTTACAAAAATGTATGTAAAAACCTAAAAGCGTGGACAGATTTTAAGACGTTGTACCAAACAGAGCAAATTTGCTTTAAAAACAAAATAAGGAATTGATGATTTTTACATCTTGCACTAGTAAAAATGTTCACAAAAAGAGCAGTGTAATAGCAAATGTTATCTAATATAGAAATTGAAATGATCAGGAAATGGTCTTTATTGTCCTGCCAGTGATTTTTGCATCTTAAATCTCGTTCGAGTAATCAGTGCAGTGAAATGATACTGAAATTTGCAATGTTGAGCTGTGGGTAATTGTGCCTTCTTGGTTAGTATATCGGATCAATCACATACTTTCAAATTCAAACTCTTAACAACATTATTATACTAAAAATGGAGGTAATTATCAGCTAAGGAGAAAATTATCTTTGACAGAAAAATTATTCTGACTGCAAAGATGTGTTTGGTCCCATACTGCAAGGCTCCACTCCCTGCATGTCGCATTATGTTCCCGAAACAGTGCAATGTTGAGTCTTCGGCGAGTACATCAAAACATTCACATCGTTATATAAGTTGGAAATAACAAGTAGAGCTAGATGTTCAAAATAAATACGGATAAATGTTCGATAAATGATTCCGGCACTTCGAGTAGCGATGTGTGTCTCATTGACTAGTGGATGAAATTATATTTTGCTTGTAACATATTTTGTTGTTTGTTGTGTTGCTTGTCTACTGAAATGTAAGCAAAAATGTATGACCGGTAAGGTAATGCCCTCGTTTAACGTAGTGAAGTTGGAGCTATGTAGGAATCACTCACGTCGCCCCGTCCGTCCCGACACTTGGGCCGCTATTATAAAAAATAGAAAATCACCGGAAAAGATTGTGTTTGGCGTTCGTGTCAATCATACATACTAGTATAACCAGTGAGGTCCCTCTACTGAATAAAACTATAGTCTGCTTTTTACATCAAAAGCATTCTAATGTACTCAGTACCGTATATTTTTATATCTATGTACGGCATTTAGGTATATGCTTTCATAATAAGGCAGGGGTTACTCATATCCAATAGTTTTGCTACGTCATCGAGTCTGCACTAGGTACCCTGCTCGTTTTAGCTTACATAAATGACCTCCCATATAATATCACGTGAAATGATTCCCTCTTTGCTGGTGATACTGCAGTTTTAGCCTTGTCATCTGCAAACCAATCGGTCAACCTTCAAAATTACCTCAAACGATTAGAAGAGCGGGAAAATCTGCAAAGTGCTAGCATCTTGAAACAGGAAATGAAATTCAACCCCTCCAAATGTCAAAGAATCCGCGTCATTAGATGGAAACATCATATTCAAACCCAATATATTGAGTTTTTTACCTCGGCTTAAAATGTTTGGTGTGGATATCTTAAATATATGTCGTGGGACGACCACACACATAGGTTTACAAGGAAATTTAACCAAACATTCGGGTTTCTACGCAGAAACATCAAGGTCAGATCCGACTCGCAGACTAGATCTTAGGTGTATTGGCAACGAATTATCTCTACCGTATCAAATACATAATGAACTGCTTGCTATCCAAATTGAAAACAACCTAGTTCCCTTATCCAGCAGCACACGCCAACTTCATTCCTCAATTAATGAATTAGTCACAGCAACTACAGACTATTATAAGTAGTCCATCTTCCCAGGAGCTATGTACCACTTGAACCTTTTACCAACCAGGATCGTCCACTCCCTACCATGGAGCCGTTCAATGCGACTGTTCGTTATGTCTCCCCTAGTTGCACTTCTGTCTGCTTTTTTATTTTTTAACCAAATGTCCACATTGTTCTATCCATATGTATATGCTCCTAGCATTCGTTGATGCCACATTCTACATAACACGTTTTTCAGTGCAACCTAGCAGTCAGATTTTAGAAAATAGACGATTGGATGTAAAAGAAAGATGGCTGTTACAGAGGAATTCATTGTACAATACTTAACCTTTTTTGAAACCTCAATTAACGACTGTTAATAGGTTGTGGTTTCTGCATAGAAACTACAGCCCTCGTTTCTTAGACTGTTTTTACATTTACGTTTCTGACTTTCTTTAACAGTGAGCAAATAGGGCCGAAACAGAAAAACAATGCACACAAAAAATATACTGCAGTCACAAATTTGTAGTTTTGTGTATATTCTCTATTACACAAACGCCAAATACAATGTTTATGCAAAATGCAAAAAGTGTCCACACATGAGATACAATAAGATACTTGATCCACAAGAAAACGAAAGAGAAGAAAATTTATAAAGAAATATTAATTTGTGAGTTTTGCATATATGCTCAAGAAATGTCAAACAGCGTATTTCATCAAAAGAACTTATAAGCATACCTAAAACAAAAAAGTATTTTTTTCTTTTTTGTAAGATACAATTCAACATGACGATTTTACAAAATCTATGTTTGAAAAGTATATGTCCCATTTTCCTTGTTAGAACAGTCTTTGTCATGGTGGATTCACAATCCATTCATAAAAAAAAACTCGAAATACTATATGCATTCGTAAAGAATACCATCAATGGAAATTTTTGTGAAGGCTATACTTTTAAACGTCAGAAAAGATATGCAAATTACACAGGGCATGTATTGGCTAAATATGATCACTGTGTATAAGGGTTAAGCAGCTCGTTTCAATTCATTCAGTATTTCAGTAAATAATTACATCGTCATAAACTGGAAAGGAATATTATTTTTAAAAAATGAATCAATTTTCTCAAATTAAATACAAATAATTTTAACAGCTTCCCTGTGAAGAATACATAAAATGTATTTAAACAAGTATTGACTGAACTTCGGAATTTTAATTTGACGTGTTTATTTTACAATGACTTGTATTATTTAAGGAATTACCAATCTGATGAATATTATCTGGAACGATACGGTGGTAAATATGAAATTTTTTATTTGCTTTTGGGCATACATGTCTAGGTCAAAGTTTAAACATGCCTTTGAAATATATCAATTACTATACTTCAATTAGCTGCTGCGAATTTATTTTTGTAGTATTTTTCTGGATATTGTTGCAGGACATATTTCTTATCAAATAATTCCTTTTATATCTACTGCAAAGTGACTTAAGTACAAGTACAAAATGATGTGCTACTTAACTGTTAATGTTATTTGATAACATTTGTAATGGTTTTGCCATTCTATAATCAGTAATTCTAGTTTGTTAACAAGTGCGTAAAACTTTATTTCTTATTTAAATATCAAAACAGGTTCGTCACATTATAAAGAATAATCTCTTATAGATAGCATGTTTATATACATAAGCATCAATAAAGTAACCTTTAAGTCTTTTTTTTTCGGTCTGTATTGTTTTAATCCCAAGGTCTGCCGGAGACATAAACAATCTAAACGAAAAAAAATTGTTAAATGCTCATACATAATTAGAATTTGATTGCACCTTATTTTATTTATTTTATAATGGTTATTGCTGCAAGGAATGCTCCACTCAACCTTGAACACAAAAGTGCACCAAATGTTACACTCATTTAATTATTTATAAAATGTGTTTTATGTTTTATTTCAATTTTAGAATATATATAATGCCACGGTTTCCTTATTTTCAGCATCTTTGAACCCTGATTCAGTAGTTATAGTAAAAACTAATTTATAACGCTCGTATTCTCGATTACGATACAAGTTCTTACGGCTTAGAATAGCTTCTATCGAGACCCATTCCAAACGAAATCAATCTATCAAAGCTTCACTTGTAGTACTGAGTCATCATTAATCCAACATATCTTTTTTGAATGCTGACACTACTCGGATTTATAATTATTATCTATAAATCATTAGGAAGCATTTAAAGGAATATATATACTCATAGATATATTCATCTGGATATGTCTTACGATAATCGGATAGCATGTATTACAATGTGTTGTTTTTTTTTAAAAGATAAATTCTAAAATACGAAATGAATGAGATCGGGCGGAAAAGACTACATTTTTGCTGTATTTTCATGCCAGTTTGGGCAGTAACATTCATTTATCCATTGAAAGTTGTTCTGTTTATCTGTTTATTGAAAAAAAAAAAACGTTTTGGTTACTTGTATATCCGAAATATTCTAAATATGTAAGTTTAATAACGTTCGTAAAATAGTCCGCAAGATACTGTGTAGTTATTTTAAAACAAATAAACCGCCACGCTAACCTGACCTTTTGTCTGACCTAGGAATGATACAGATCTCCCTACCGGTATTTAGGATAGACATGAACGATTTACACTTAACATAGCCATACCAAATGCATTTTAAGATTCAATGTTTACAAAACCGTATAGAAATATTTCGTTTGGATGTAGATCTGACTTAACAAATCCTCAAAACAAATGTCTGCATACACCACTACAGTGCTACTTATTTTGATTCGGTGTTCAATTGTTTCGATCATTTACACTTTAATAAGAAAAGTTTAAAAAGAAAAACAAACACAAATTATTTTTTTAAGATATGTTACAAATTACACAATTTTGACGAAATAAAACTAACGAATTTGTAAACTTGGGTACTTTCAATATTTATATTTAGTCACATCAATGATTATCCAGTAAGGGCAATGCTCTCTGGTTGTCGTTAGATTCCATTTCTATTTGAAATACTTAACATTAATACATGATTTGGTACAAAATCTGCACTTACCATACGTTTTTCTAAAATATTGTTTAGGTGAGCTGTATATTGTGAATTACTGATAAATGTTTACATGACCTCTAAATACATGTGTTGCTTATTGACCTTGGTGTAGAAAATCAACCAAGTAAGTGTTAATCACGTATATGGCAAGGGCTTGTTTTAGGCTGATGATGAATACTTCGTTACGTGCCAATGTCTAATGTTTGGGATAGTCTAGGTTTTGTAAATGAAGTATATATGTTAAAAATCGCTTAGTTATGTGCATACTTATCATTGCCGTCGTCAGCACGTTTATAAATAAAGTTATTTCCGGCGTTGGACACGATGACCGCATCGGTATTTCACGACGAACAGAGTGAAACACCGCGTGCATTTTTGGTTGACTCTGTGTGTAAGTTGCAATATATATTTTATTTGTTACCATGCGTGCAGTTAATTATGAAAACTGTACTTGTTGATATAGCCGTAATAATATAAATAAGCAGAATAGTTAAGTAAGGAATAGTTTCATATGTTAGTGTTTTCTATGTATCATGTTCAGTTGGATGAAATTAACAAATAGATTTAAACACTTTATATTATTGCTCGATTAATTTGCATCTTATGCAACACAAATGTTTATTGAAAAACGAAAATTAGAAATTAAACATTTTTAGAGGTTGTGTATCATACTCTGTTTACAAACAAAGGATTTCATTTTTGAAAATCACGACAGACCAATAAAACTGGATGCTAAAAATGAAATTCAGACAATAGTCTAAAACAGTGTTTCTATAAAATAAGTTAGACAAAGCTGAGCATGTGATTATTCAGGCAATTTAAATTAATAGATAGTGGCACAATTTATTATCATATTAGCCGAAAAATGCACAAATACAGGTAATAATTACAAAAATAATGAGAAACGTGTGGTTAATATCATTGCATTTGATAATTATCCCTTAACTTTGAATATGCGTTTGACTTATATATGTGACAATGGCCATTGTGATGCCGATACAAATAACAAAAATTTTACCACTGTTTAAAGGGAGGCGAATGCCTACAATGATCATATATAGCCAAAACATGCACTGTATAATTTGCATACCCTTTTCTTACGTGTGAAATTGTAACCTTCACAACGTTTTCCTTTGATGTTATTTTCCACATGTACATAGCAGTACTTCGATTCTTTTAATAATGGACTGTGCATCAGCAGTGACAAAGAGCTATCTCAAAACGAAAATAATGTTAAAACTAAGATTTTGTAGAAATGTCCTGTTTAATTATATCTTATATATTGGGAAAATAACATGTGACAGGTATGTTTATAACGTCTAGTTATAAGTACCATTAAATGCTGTTTTACATTTCTTGAGCATATATGCAACTCCCAAAGTAATATTTCTTACGAAATATTTTGACCTAAACCTAATAACAAATGACTTTTGGGAACTCACAGTGAGGAGAGTCAGGACCCTCACGCGTCTTTAAAGATTAGGATGGTTAAGGGGGTCCAGGTTTAGCATTAAATTAAATTTCATCGTATTTCTAGTATCTTGTTTCAGCAATAAATAGTTGTTTAGCTACTTGTGAATCGAATTGGGTGCAATATTGTTTCTAGTGTCAAAATACCAAAAGCCGGAGGGTCAACAGTCTGACACTTTATACAAAGGTTATCCCAACACTCGTATGATTGAATTGACAAAATACCGAAAGTCATATAGTATAACTTCCATATGTGATCAGAATGAAAGGTTGGTATGTATTCTGTGTATCTTATCACTATTTTTTATACAATAACAAAATAACATTTCAATTAGTATTTGTTTCAGCAATAATTTAATTTAAAGTTACCTTGTTACTGAGCTGGATGCAAGATTGATGTTGCGTGTCAAACGATGAAAAGCCTAAGCGATTTCTATAACGATCATCATAACATATGATTATGGACAAAATATTGTAGGTCATTCAGTAATACTTACCCTGTTATTATGATAAAAGGTTGGTAAAGTATCTAAGTTTATATCATTTTCAATGTCCCTACAAACATTTCAAGCTTAAACATATAACACATTTTACTGTTTTATATTTCAACGTGCATTTAAATAAGACATAATTCAATAAAGTATCATCTAAATGTTTGACAAAAATAAAATTTTAGTGTAAAGGAAGGTACGTTCTAAATAGTCTTGTTTTAAATTATATATAAGCTATTACACGACTGGCAAATTATATATTGCACTTTGCAGCTGAAAAACTTAAACACCGTGACCAAAGGAAAGTAATCACTATTTGTATTAGCCTCATGTCTAAACTGCAATCACAGAAATGTGCTAATCGATGCAATTGATTCTTTGAGCTGATCATCTCTGAATACAGTTTTAGTATATCATGTGATACGACGTCAAGAGAAGAAAGGATGTTGTACATTTGTTATTCTTTATCTCAAATTAAAGTAGCAATAGTAAAGTGTAGGACAAGGTGTATAATTCTTTATGTAGTGATCAAGGTTATAGTAAAATAATTGCACTGTCTTCTCTCATTTAAGACAGAAGTATTTTGCCGAAGAGTTTATCTTAACATAAATATATAAATATGCCTATCTATGAAAGGTTTACAGGCTGTCCACATGATATCAATCGCACGTAATAGATTCATTTTAAGACTTCCAACTTCACATTATTTACAGGAAAATATCTTCATAGATATATAGCAAGAGACACGACATTACTTTTTATAATTCATTTATACTCATTCGGATTACTGCTACCATAAGTCCTGTTAAAGATTTATCATAATTACAAAAAATAAATATATCCTCACTTTTTTTAGGCGTTCAACGAACAGATAAATCCTATATATGAAAAGAAGATTTGATATAATTTAGCTAATTAATCAATTCAGCGATTCAGTTAAAACATTTCGGGATTTTGCCTATCTATGAAAGGTTTACAGACTGTCCACATGATATCAATCGCACGTAATAGATTCATTTTAAAACTTCCAACTTCACATTATTTACGGGAAGATATCTTCATAGATATATAACAAGAGACACGACATTACTTTCTATAATTTCATTTATACTGGGATTACTGCTAGTCCTGTTAAAGATTTATCATAATTACAAAAGATCCAAATAGCTTCTGAATACAAACAGAGAGAATAAAATTAGTGGAAATTTCAGGTATGTCAATTAGAGAACAAAATTTCATGTTGAGGTTTTAGATTCGATCGGTACATTATATACGTTCAGTAGCGGAGTAAACTGTCACTGTGCCTTGGTGACCACACCGACATTGACTAGTCTGCTTCCATATGAACCTCGAAAAGCCATCAATTCGCAGATCACTGTTAGTTCGCAGTTCGTGCAGATGGTTGCTGTTACGATTTATGGTACTTTTTCTTTCGCTTATTTAGTCGGTGATTTCAGGTGGTTTCTAAAGTCACTTTATAACACACAGGGTGTACTTTTTTCAGGTGAATAGTTACTATCATGTACAACAGTTACTAACCTAAACATGAACCTAGCATAATTTTAATCAAATACCACCAATCAATATTTTTATGATTTCACAACAAATAAAACAGAAGCAGGTTGTGTAACAATGTTAAATAACTAATTCTACTGCTTGTTATGAACCAAACAACTTTATGTAACAATATGTATTTTTATTCAAGCGTGTATGGACATTTGGAATCTACAAAAGTCAAAGTAAGCGGCTAGTATGTCTAACATACTACTTACTAACTTGAGCTCGACATTTTGGTCTCATGTTTCATCACCAGGTCAGTTGTTTTTTAGATCAAGCAACGCTGGTTTTCGTTAATACCAACAATAGTTCATTATGTTCTCTTGCGGGTATAATGCACGATTTACAAAACAAGTTTATAGAAATGACAAAATATGTTTTCATCTTGACTATTGAATTATTTGACACATGCTGCCCTTAAGAATTAATCTTTTACAAAATGTTTACCTTAGAAACAGTTCCGTTCAGTTTTCGTTTAAAGGGAGAGAAGACCGTTTAAAAAAAGTCTACAAACCAGTACAATGCTGAATGATTTATATACCTTCCCACTTATGAAAACTTACTGTTTTAATTCTATTTGACTGTCCTTTCAAAACTTCTTAAAGAACAAACATATCTTACAGTTTCAACTTCATAACTGGCTGAAAAATACCTATCTTATAGTTGCAACATCATTGTTGCGTGAAATATAGCGTTCATACTTAACTCTGAATACTCCAAACCAGTCCTAATAATATTAATGATATAACGTTAACTTTGATGCCGATTTTTAAAAGCAAGTGTTACACATATGTAAAGCAAAACGTGATAACTGGCATAGTGATAATACTTACACTAATAAATATGATATAAACGTCAAATTGTGTATAACCAGAAGCTTGATACATAGTTAAAAACAAAAATAATATCAAACAGGGAAAGCCACGTACCAAAAATCATCGATACCACAGACAGAAGAGTATAAAATAGAAAGGATGTGTAAATCATGCAGTGGTTTAAGTCATTTTGTATATTACGAAATATATTGAAATAAACGCTCAATATATAATGAAACACTCGATACCACAGACAGAAAAGTATAAACGTAGCAAGAGCACAAAATGTGTAAATCATGCAGTTGTTAACTGGTTTGCATGATGATTGTTTGGATGGTATTGAATGGTATAGCCTCCCTTTAAACATAAACTATTGCTAAAAAGAGAGTTACTACGTCAACATATGTTGACCACTTTTGCCTACGCTTAAATTGTTTGTTGATATAAAAACAAAAATAATATCAAACAGGGAAAGCCACGTACCAAAAACGCAGCCTCCCCAAAACAGCCCTCTGTACTGTACTTTTACTTTTACTTTTACTGACTGTACTTTTTAAATATTGTGTGATCACTATGATTTGAACATGTTCTTTTATTTTATATTTCTTCCTGTCAATGAACAACAAACGGCACTATACAGTAGCTAGAATCAGGCTTGATACGGAAACCGCTCAACACAACTCAACACACGATGTAATATGTCAGTATAAATGCAATTAGTACATTCAAATTAAAGCTTACAAGCACAGTAAACAATTGTAAATGCAACCAATAGCTGTTTAACAGGTCAGCTTTAAAACTATACAGAAAACTAGTGATTGGTCCAATTTTGGTAGTTGTTCATATACTTCTTTTTTACCGTCGAGTTCTGACTGACTTCAGGAAAAAATAATTGAAAACCTTTGTTATTTTATGAACAACAACTACCTGATCTACTAATCATTTGGTTGTGCACGGATAATTTCAACACCAAATGGTTACATTCGATTTCATTTGACATATGTTCTAATTTCCGTGAAGAAGAAGTTATAAAATCCAGATTTAAACGAATACTCAGTTTAGCCTTAGTAGTGGATCTTAACGTATAAAAACATACTTTGACTTGGAAACAAACAGCAACAGCGTTGACGAAATAAAATAAAAGTACTAGTTTTATAGCAGTTTAAATTTATAATTGCAAACTGTGAAACAAATACAGTTT
>JAFMSR010000023.1:0-15912 GCA_022818135.1 Saxidomus purpurata | reverse complement strand
CATAGTGATAATACTTACACTAATAAATATGATATAAACGTCAAATTGTGTATAACCAGAAGCTTGATACATAGTTAAAAACAAAAATAATATCAAACAGGGAAAGCCACGTACCAAAAACCATCGATACCACAGACAGAAGAGTATAAAATAGAAAGGATGTGTAAATCATGCAGTGGTTAAAGTCATTTTGTATATTACGAAATATATTGAAATAAACGCTCAATACATAATGAAACACTCGATACCACAGACAGAAAAGTATAAACGTAGCAAGAGCACAAAATGTGTAAATCATGCAGTTGTTAACTGGTTTGCATGATGATTGTTTGGATGGTATTGAATGGTATAGCCTCCCTTTAAACATAAACTATTGCTAAAAAGAGAGTTACTACGTCAACATATGTTGACCACTTTTGCCTACGCTTAAAATGTTTGTTGATATAAAAACAAAAATAATATCAAACAGGGAAAGCCACGTACCAAAAACGCAGCCTCCCCAAAACGAGCCCTCTGTACTGTACTTTTACTTTTACTTTTACTGACTGTACTTTTTAAATATTGTGTGATCACTATGATTTGAACATGTTCTTTTATTTTATATTTCTTCCTGTCAATGAACAACAAGCGGTACTATACAGTAGCTAGAATCAGGCTTGATACGGAAACCGCTCAACACAACTCAACACACGATGTAATATGTCAGTATAAATGCAATTAGTACATTCAAATTAAAGCTTACAAGCACAGTAAACAATTGTAAATGCAACCAATAGCTGTTTAACAAGTCAGCTTTAAAACTATACAGAAAACTAGTGATTGGTCCAATTTTGGTAGTTGTTCATATACTTCTTTTTTACCGTCGAGTTCTGACTGACTTCAGGAAAAGATAATTGAAAACCTTTGTTATTTTATGAACAACAACTACCTGATCTACTAATCATTTGGTTGTGCACGGATAATTTCAACACCAAATGGTTACATTCGATTTCATTTGATATATGTTCTAATTTCCGTGAAGAAGAAGTTATAAAATCCAGATTTAAACGAATACTCAGTTTAGCCTTAGTAGTGGATCTTAACGTATAAAAACATACTTTGACTTGGAAACAAACAGCAACTGCGTTGACGAAATAAAATAAAAGTACTAGTTTTATAGCAGTTTAAATTTATAATTGCAAACTGTGAAACAAATACAGTTTGAAATAATTTCGGAAACAACTTGATGTTTTAACTTAACAGTTGAGTACTGCAATCTGCTGATGTTTGTGTGACTTTTAATTATTTAATCATTCATTTATCATGAACATGTGTGTACTCTTATGCATATGCCTATTACACTAACACATTGCAAATTAAGCCTTTGTATTTAGCAAATGAGCAAATCTACAGAAAGAAAACCTGTAAGTAAAAAGAATGTACTTGGCCTTAAGATAGACAACTTCTTTCATTATTGACTTAAATTAACACTGTCGGTGAACATGGAGGATTGTTTGATGTTTGTCTTTTGAATGTCAGGCACACATTCCTGTAGACTGTTTTTTCAGCCAAACTTAACAGGAACTTATTTTTGCGTTCTAACGCCAAATGTGTCAGTAGAAAAAGTAACTTGGTGCAGAATAAGAAGGAAAACACATCTTATTCAAAACAGTATTTTGGGCGAATCGTAATTTAATTAACTTCTCTTTGTAAATACATTGATGATGTCAATCTTACAGAATCTTCAAAAGGAGATACACTCAATTTAAAAATGTTTAACAGAGACGCTTTCTTGGTAAACTTTTACCACAAACCTTTAAGGTAAATGTATTTACTCGACTCCTAGCGGCATGAAAGAGTAACTACTTATTCTGCATAGCCCCGTGATATGTGCCACGAATCTTTTCAGTCACCATTTGTCAAACTATGATATATTTTCAAATAAAATAGCTCGGTCATGTTCATTACTGTTTAAGTTAACCTGTTACCTCTAAATATGATTTCGTTACATTATTTATATAGTATGTGAACCAATTAAGAAATATAACACGATAATGTAAATCATAAGCGTATCTGCTCATACTTAAGTGTCATTTTGCGCAATTAAGTTCTTTTTTCCCTTGAAAATTGTTCTGTTTGCGAGTCTTGGCTGTATTGTTTCTAGGAAACAGTAAATGAATAATAGACTAGAAGAAATAATCACGTCTACTTACAGCAAATTGACACCTTCACCCTGTGAGGAACATTTTCAGTTACACTATAAATAATGTCCTTGTTATCCAGACATAAATGTTGTTGTTTTCATGTAAAATGTCAAGTTATATTTTAAGAAAAAGTATGAGTCTAAGACTTTTCTTTAAAGTTATTAAGGCTTTAAAGATACTGAGGCACAAGCGAACAATTTTGTGAGTGTCTTAAAACACATGTCTGTCATTTAATCAATTCAGATTCATTTATTTATTATACTTATTTATCTTATTTATCTCTACCGAGACTCACTCCTGGGGAAATCAAACTCGGATAGAAAGAGAGAGAGAGAGAGAGAGAGAGAGAGAGAGAGAGAGAGAGAGAGAGAGAGAGAGAGAGAGAGAGAGAGAGAGAGAGAGAGAGAGAGAGAGAGGGGAGGAGAGGAAGAGAAGAAAAAAAGAGAGAGGGAGAGAAAGGGGAGGGGGGGGGGGGGGGGGGGGGGGGGGGGGGGGGGGGGGGGGGGGGGGGGGGGGGGGGGGGGGGGGGGGGGGGGGGGGGGGGGGGGGGGGGGGGGGGGGGGGGGGGGGGGGGGGGGGGGGGGGGGGGGGGGATGAAGAGAGAGAGGGGGTATCCGCGGCTCCGTACAAAATGAACAGGCAATACATCATGATAAGAATGCCACACTTGATCATAACACGAAGTTTTGTATCGCCTATTTTAGAATAAGAAATATTGATTATGAAATTGTAAATGGATTGTAAGACTACATGTGCTCGGGGAATTTTCTCTGTTTTCAAGCATGAAGTAAACGAAAAAAATGTTTAGAATAATATTTGACATATCCTAGGTTTCTGACAATGATGAACAAATAAACAGTTCTGGGTTATTTACGAATTTTAGGAGCAGTTTGTTATAATTACAACTCTGATAATAGTTTAGTGACGAATTGGAAAGTAGATAACAGCACGATATGTCATATCAGGAGAAACAGACAATATTACTGCATATATGTGAAACATAAGGGAATGTCAACATATAACAAAAACACACAATTTGACAGTAAGAAATCCGTTTCGTTATATTCGAAATGTTCTAAATCTGTAAGTTAAGTTACATCCGTCAACTACTCCGCCAGATACTGTGTAGTTGTTTGAAACAAATGCACCGCCACGCTTACCTGACCTTTTGTCTGACTAACGAGATACAGATCGCCCTAGCAGTATCTTAAGGCTGGGTTTGTTTAAGTGAAATACCGACCGGCAAGCAATTAAGCATATTAGGAGCATAGGGAGGAGCTATCTAATAAAAACATCGAGGTCAAAGTCGCCGTGTTGCAAAATGTCTGTACCTGATGACTCCATTGTAAAGGGGTTGGTTAAACTAGTACTCTATGAACTGTTACATGTATGCAATAAAATAACAGTTATACTGGTAGATTAAAGTAAGCCATTAAGTTCGTACTCTAATACTGTGTTTCTTCTAATTATTTTTAATATCAATGCACTCTTTATAAGTACATGGAATATAACACAGCAGTGAAATAAGTTAGAGCTGAAGATTTATAACTGGACAATTTGTAATTGTAAAAATTATAGTGTTATTGCAGTATATCAGCCTTTATTTAAAACAAATTCACTCTTGACGCTTCGGCTTTTAATGTTTTGAATTTAGCTATGAATGTTGCACAAAACACAGTTTGCCGGCGGTGGCTTTAAAACCAAATTTTACTGAAACAAGATACAAAAAGAAATGTTGTAACTTTATTTTATGCTAAACCTGAACCGCGTTAACTATCCCAATCTTTGAAGACGATTTTAAGGTCATGACTTTCCATACATATTTTTTTTCAAAAGACATGTGATGCTAGGTCATTGATAGACGTAAAACACAAAATTTGCCGATTTACATTAATCGATTGAAAATTACAACCGTCAAACGACCATCCAGCGGGAACTATTCATTTATGTATAACCAAATTGGAAATTTATAGAGTTTGTAGTTCAATGAAATGAAATACGTTAATGATAAAAATAATTATCGAGCTAGATCTCAGTTCGATGATTTGCTATTCAAGTGAACTAAGTTTATAACAACAGCGAACAATTTAAAATAATAATTTCACGAGTTTTATATATCATGGACGCGATTTTATTTATGGAATTACACATATGAGGACGGACATCTGGTGCAACTCTATAGCAAGGTAAGTATTTGAACGTTAATCGTTTTATCAAAACCTCTGGTCTGGATAAATGTTTAAATGTATCCGTGCCTATAGAAGTATAGTTGTTATATGCATCGGGCGATGTATGCTTTAGGACTCGATAACGCAATTGAAGTTCATTTAAAATCAAGTTGATACAAATCAATTTAGTTCGACGAAAAGAAAAGCTGTATATTTTAGTTTGATTTAATACTCTAAATCTGTATTCAAGATTTTTTTTATTTTGTATTCATCATTTACCAGTGAGTATGGTATCGGGTCATTACCAAAGATATCCCTTAAATACAAAAGCCTGCCTCTTATATTTCTCAGAGATGTCCTCTTTTCTTATCAATTCAGATGATATATACAACATAATATGAACTCTTCGAGAAACATTTACTTGGTTAAATTAACACTCGGATGGTGAATATTTTGTCTATTTTTAAATTAAAAAAATAAATTAAAAACTGTTAAAATTCGTACTGTACTGTAGTTGGTGCATAGTTTACTAAACAAACGGTATTACGCATCAAACTGTCTCCATTAAGAAGAGATCAACTTAGATGATTACAACCCTTATTTACAAAACGTATTTTTGCCACACCTATTATGATAATATGTTTTAAGTGAAAATGAATTAAAATTTAAAAAAATACATTTTAAACTTAACATTTAATGTTTTAACTTATTACTACTATGATTAAATATCATATAAATATATGTTTAATATCTTATTCTGATACCTTTAATAATAAACAGAAGCAATCACAAGCTAGAAATGAATTAGACACATTTAGCAGTAATCAGATTATTTAAAATGTTTGATATATTTTCTGCGCTGTATAATGTGCTTTTTATGTTTTAATCAATGCCGTATTATCATACTGAAACTTAAATTAGCCAGAGTATAAAATTCGTTGCGTTTATTTCATTTTTCTCAATGTAGAAAAATATCTAAAACATAAATCATGTATTTAGATATATTGTATGAAATCTAACCTTTAGCATTAAGCTGTTCGGAAATAAATTTATTATTTTTTCAAAGTTTTAGTTATTGATAAAGCTTTAGAAAGTCATTATGTACATGCATTATTTCTTATCATACATCCGCCACAATCGATTATCAAATAGATGTGATATATATCAATCAGGTTTTTTTTTGGCAGATATTTTATTTAGTATCAACGGCAAACATTTTAACCTCGCAATATAATGTTTACATTACAAATATGAAGAGTACACTGTTTTCTCAACTTGACAGAAAAAGAGATATAGAGTGAAAAAACATAATTTATGTATGGGGCAAACCATGAACTTCAAACATTTATGAGACATAAGAAGAATAAAACATTCTTGAACAAGCCAATGACCGTTTATATTTGATGTAGACATTGAAATGCTTGAAAGATTGAAGATTTAGCTTCAAGTGTGTTCACTGTTGCTTCTATAAGAAATATTATATGAACGAGATAAGAGAAGAGACATGTTCATGTCTTTTAAGACCACATGAGGTATATCCGATAATACTGGCATATCTTAGTTATCACGGGGTTCAAATAATCGGATTATTTACCTTTTATTCGTTCTAATTTCTAGCTAATTTGTAAAAAAAATATAGTTGAACTGTTGTGTTACTTACCTTTTGAGCCCTAAAATTAGCATACAAAACGATTGTTTTGGAGACAATAGTTTTCGGTACCGGCAACATTTTAACTACAATATCTACACTCTATCGGAACTCATGAAGTCATTTACAGACTACGTTTATGATTAGAACCGCGAGCGACGTACTTATTTTGATCCCTACAGTTAGCAAATAAGGGTATTTAGAACGATTTTTTTCTCCAATTTACACTGTTGATCATTACGGCAGTTATTGTCTTAAGTAAATTCATGATTGTCAAATTATATGTTTGTTTCATGCCCCTCCTGGTGACGCCTGCTCATCGATATATACATGAACGTTATTACTCTTGAACGTACCTTAACTATTGTATTGACAAATCGGTCGCCAGGTAGCTCAATAGGCAGAGCAACCCAAAATTGAACATATTTTGTATTTGGGGAGGTTCCAGGTTCAAATCCTGGTCTGGCAGTACCTATTGTCTTGCAGTTAGAAAAGCATAAACTTGAAACATAAAATCTTATTTCTGTTCAAGTACCTGTGGTTTGAAATTGCCAAATGATTATTTTAACGCAATACTAAGGTTTACTTTTCGCAGTAAAATGCAAAGCTATTTAAAGCTACCATTTAATTCTGGTAATATGACAAAAAGGGATAAACATAATTAAACTGGTATTTAAAAATGTATACAATTGGTATACAATTGGTTAGATTTTCATTATCATAGGCGAAATGAAAAGGTAACTATCTTAACAAAGAAAGTAAAATTAGGGCCACCATTTTGAACACGAATTAAGAAACTATAATTTCTAATGGTGGATTAAAGGTTATTTAATCACTGTCTCGAGTTAAAATGCATAGAAATCAAATTTAATAAACGCATTTGAACTAACCATTAATTAATACACGTTAAATCACAGTAAAAAGTGGTTATAACACGACATGTCTTATCCAGAACTGTTTTCATTGCATAACACCATTTTATTGAAACTCATAATTGCAGAATACATTTGACGTCGTGCGTTTATTATCGGGTCGTGTTAGAATTAGATTTAGTGAATCTGTAGTTTCCTTACAGATAAATAAGTAATGGACACTTGTGCTACATGCATACTAGGAAACAAATATCACGTAAATGAAAATTTGTAATAAAGCTTTACTGAAATAGAGATGGCACTTACAAAAATATACACATAATAGGCATTTTATTTAATTTTGTTTTGTGTATCAGTACCTTTGTGAAGCTATAAAAGAGTGTTCAGTTTCAGTCTGGAAAAGTCAAATACCGCCCAAACTAAATGCCGTTGAGAATATCACTTAACTGAACTATTTCAGAAGCACAAACCATCAAACGTTAAGCGCAAATATTTCCGTATTTAGTTTAATTTTGGGTTGTATTCAACACTTGCGATTTAAGTCAGATAACTAGTTTTCATGAACCAGTGTAAAATCTACTAATACTCAGAGTCACGACTTGAATCAGTGTTCTCTAATAGTTTACATTGACTTTTTCATTTTCATCATAACGTCTTGGTAATGAATTCACAATAGAGTTTGTATCAACTGTATCGTATGCATCATTATCAGAGTGCAAGGATTATCAGCAATACCATAAAACACTTACTTACATTATAGCCATTGGTTTGCATCTGGAACTATCATACCATAGACTGAAAATAATTAACAGGTTCACGATAACATTGAATTCGCGAGTTGAAATAAAAAGTTGTAATGCATTCTAACAAAAACACAAAACAAAGAAAATTATCTGCAATACCGTGGTATATGGTAAGAATCAATCAATGCGTTTACATATAATCGTCTAGGTTACATCACATTTGTGACACACATGTTAACTTAACCGGATTTCGGATTTTCATAACACATCAAATTATCCTTATACAAATCACAGTATCACAACTAGACACAGTAATGTTATTATACAATTTTACGTTTTAAATATATCGATGAAATTGTCAAATCAAATAATACAAATATAATCAAATACGTTTACAAATGTACTTGTTTCAATATAAAATGATTACCTTCAATATGGTTAGAAATACCTTCACATAATACTGTGATTTAACTGTCATAGAAGCGGTGTTAGAAAAGTTGTTGATGTGTGGTCTTTAGCTTCTTTTCTTGATAATATTTAACTGTAAAAGGATAACCCAGTGAATAATTTCAGGCTGTTTATGAAAACTGTATAGTTCATTTTAAGCGGTCTGTTTATAAATGATCCTGCAAATGTTGAAATAGCTGTAAATTTATATTGATTTAAAGTTTTAATTTTCAGTCAGTCACTGTCATAAGATTTAATATATTCCGTAATAATCGTTCTTTAGATACCTTGTGAGTAAAATAACGGTATTACAGAAGTATGTTCGCACTTAATAATTTATATTCTGCATGACATTTAAAACATTCACCCGTTTAATGTTAAATTAATTAATGGTGTATTTTGACTTTTGATTATCTTCTAGCTCACGGTCTCTGTGTTGCAAACTTTTTGTGTGCATTATGACTCAATCGTAGGGTTTGTATTAATGCTTCTCTTGAAATATATACACGGGCATAAAGGAAGTAATTAACATAAAGTATAACATGGCTTATCTATATCACATCTTAACAGTCTGATATTCAAAACTTTAGTTTTAAGGAACAGCCTCCTAAATTGGAATTGAGATGAAGCTAAAGAAAACAAAGAGCTAAGATAAAATATATAGCCTCCTAAATTGGAATGGAGATGAAGCTAAAGAAAACAAAGAGCTAAGATAAAATATATGTCCACTCATTACACTTAGCTATGATAAGACAAGTAGTTATACAATAAATATGCGGCAAATGTTGAAAAACAACACACTATGATAACACACTTCATTATGCATAGCACCAGTAAAAAAAAATTCTGAATACACATTTCAAACAGAAAAAAACCTTCAAATTTCATTAAGAATTAATTGTACAAAATGTATTCAGAATGTGTGCTATACTTACTCCTAACGATACAAACCACAAAATGTATCCATGCAGTATGACATCAAACGTTTATCTCAAAGCCCTCAGAACGTCATCTCGGCCATAAAACACAAGTGAACTTTCACATCCTCACATCAAACATCGATATCAAGTGAGCTTTCACGTCATCACACCGAGAAATAATATCACGTGAGCTTTCAAAGCATAATGACAAACATCAATATCACCTGAGCTTTCACAGCATCATGGCAAACATCAATATCAAGCGAGCTTTCAGAGCATCACATCAGTATCGAGTGAGCTTTTACAGCATTACATCAAACATCAGTATCGTGTGAGCTTTCACAGCATCACACCAATATAGTTAAACGAAGGTTTCATTATGGCTTAGACAGAATTGGCTTGATAGACTAGAAAATTCCAACAGAGCATTATTTTATAGAAAACCTTTCGAATTTTAGCCTTTTTTGGAATGTTTTACACCTAGTAAATTCTTGTTTAAGAAACAGCATTCTAATCTGAATTGAGATGAAGCTAAATAAGATAAAGAACTAAGATAAAGTATATGTCTTCTCGTCACAATTACCTCCTGGCTTTGACATCATATACCATCTCGCCGGTTATTTTCATTGTATATAATGAAATAGCATAGAAACAAACCAACTGTTCACCTCTCCGACGTATCACTTCGCTTCAAGGTGTGTATTCACCGAGTGTGTCACATCCTTTATGCTGTGAAATTACTGATCTGAAAATCGAACACTAAATATGAATAAGAATATAAAACAAATCGACCTTTACCTTAAAAAAGTACGGCTGACGTTCCTTTTCAATATCAAAATGTACAATGGACATACAAAACCTACAGTGTTCATATCACGATCATTGTCTTCAATACAAATTATTGTTTTTCGTTTCATGAAAATACGGAACAATATCTTTGAAAAGGCATAACCGAGTCGGAAGAAATCCATGTAATATTCAACGAACGAAATATGCACTTTTAAGACATATCTAAATTGATGGACTTTATATAACCCTTAAACAGCTATACTTATCTGAAATATAAACAACATTTTGAAGAAACCTTCAGTAAAACGATGAGGATCTCGAATTATTCATTATTGTTTATCATGGTCCAAACAATATTGTTTTCTGCCTTGTTGACCACGAATCCACGTCGTAGGGTAGAGCAAAGTTGGCATGGTGGCCTTCTTGACCGCACCGTTCACTGTAGTATAATCGTCCATTCTATGTCCCTTTTAAAGTCGTGTTGGAGATTATTGAATTGCTGTCGAAGTACCCTTACAACTTCTCTTAAACGTCTTCTCGTGTGTTGGAAGATTCTCTACTCGTGGTGAATTTACAAAAAGCAAGTATAGAATTTAAACATAAGTTGGTGTCAAATACTTTGCCTCGAGTAACTAATACATTGTACGCAGTTGCTTAAATATAGTGTATCAACACGAATTCACGAAACATTTGTGCAAAACAGGAGTACAACTACATAAAGTAAAATATGAAAAAGACTATCGTAGGCATGAAACAAAATCTAACTGGAGTATAGTAACATTAGGAAAAGTGAATAATCTTATATAGAAAAATGATGTCGTTTTTGATGTACTTAGCCTTTTACAAAGGTACTGTATGAACTGTTATATTTTGGTAATAAAACCAGATATGTTAAGTATATACATAAACATTATCAATATTTGAATAACTCTATGAAACAATATCAAAAAGGAAAACATCGTGACAGGCATTATAAATTGATATGTGTTGTTTCATTTATATGTTTAGCATGATAACACTCTTCGGTGTGTTTGACAAAAAATGTTACTCTAATCACCCTTTCAATACATTCAGAATGGATTTGTGTTTCTTTGCATGTCAGTGAAACAATGGCAATGGAAGCACAACCAAAGTACAACTTAAATACATGTAGTTTATTTCAAACCTGGTTACAAGACAAATCCTGTAAACTTGAGCATTTATGGGTAATCTATGTTTTATAATGTTTATATAGTTACATGTATGGAAATATCAGTCTAAAATAATTTGTTACTGATTTCTTTGTTCTGTGATCAAAGCTGGTATATATTTATTCCGTCGTTGAGATCAATTATGTATGAGTGAATAACATTTGTGCAAAATCTTTAATCAAAATTTCTAAAAGTATTATTACTATAAAGCTGTACTAAATTGCCGCGACTAAACAAACCGGGTCGGATTTTTTAAAATCTTTTTAATAAGTGTGGGAATCCTTAAACAATCGAACAAAGATATGGTTCAGTAACAAAGAGTAAGAAATTGCGACATCGTTATATGATTGTAAAAAAATATGTAACCTGTAGAAAGCATCACTCGGCCATATATTGCATTGCTCTCAATATTTTACAACTTATCCTATTACTTAAAGAACTTTTTTTCATGCAACTGGTATACAACATACTGCTTGTAACAAATATTGCTTCCACCATACCTATAGACACTGTAAATTTTCTTATAACAAACAACATTGATGACTGGTCCGCTAAAAGTCTTAAGACGTGGCATTCCCTGTTTGATATTATTTTTGTTTTTAAGAGGTTGTCATACCCGTTATTAAGTGATCTTTTTGTTGTTGTTTTTTTACCCCTACCTCACTTGATCAAAAATTCCCCCATATTCTGTTAACCTTTGGACATCATGTTTTCACCAAACTTTGCATCATGAAGCACTCTTTAAACTAATACAGTAGTCGGAACGTAAAAGTTATCAAAATGTGCGTATATCGTGCGTACAACGTGCGTGTAACGTGCGTATAACGTGCGTGCACTCATCGTGTATTTTGTCAATCGTATATCGTGTATCATATCGTATCATTCATCGTGCAACGTGTACCATATACTATACACGATACACGACTCCCGATGCACGATAATCCATACGGTATACGTAAGATTCGATGGTGTATTCCGTAGTTAATCGTTTTACTTAGTGTGCACATCTCCCCAAAAAAGTGCTTATTTCAGTTTATATCATTGAGTGTAGTTGCGGGCGAGAAAGACTTCCGGGACAGGTCGAAGACATTTTCACCTCATATCCGAAATTTAGGTCTATTTTTGCAACGGAAAGGACAACTTTTTTTTATCTAAACTGCTGTTGCCAATGCATTCCCTAAAGTGCAGCAGACATGCTGTTAACAAGTTTTTTATTGGCTAGATGCAAATAATACGCCGAATCAACTACATTTTTACGAAATCATTTAAAGTCTAATATAAAAAGTTGTTTCGGGTAATCCTGGTAATCCTTTAAAAATTCCCGATATTGAATTAAAACTATGAATTACACTGCCTGATTGGAATAATATAACCGTAGGTTGATATAAAGATAAAGGTCTTTGACCAAGGTCTTTCAAATAGTACTGTTTGAAAGACCTTGCTTTGACTGATTAATTAGTTTGTGTCTCATCAAATGCTCCAATGTCATTCAAAACAGGGTCCGTATATTGTCAAAAATAAAGGCCTCCAGCTGGCCCTTAGTGCGTAGTCCTCTACTCCTGCCTACCTGTTTTAACTTGAGGCTGGGGTTCTGCCCCTTAGACTGGGGCGCTAGGAATAGATTCTCAAATATTGAGCGAAAGTCAATGTGTTGGTCAGTGAGATCATAAAGCACGGCGATCTTGTAAGATCCTCTTACAAGTGCCCTATTAAAACAAAATGAACAAATCTGACATACCGCATCTCGCAAAGTTAGAAACTCAAATGAATATCAGATATTTTTTACCCTGGACATCTACATATATCCACAGATGGGTCTAAAAATCCAGGCTCTGGTATAGTAGCTTCAGGCCTAAACAGGTCTGATGCTATCATATGAAGATTGACAAATTATTGTTCTATTTATCAGGAATACTCTATATCCTGTTCCTGCATTTATACAACAGAAATGATAACAATAGACATTGCATTGAGCTGTCTTTTACATCATCAACCTAAAAAACCTGCTTTATTGTATATATTTTCAGATTCACTATCATCCCTGGTCTCAGTGAAATAAAACCAACAGTCATTCGCTAGACCAGAGTTATTGAAAACATTATTATTATTCATAAATTTTATCAATGCCTAAAAACAGGCTTACCAGTTACCATGTCATAGTGCCCAGCTCATGTAGGTTTATAGTAATATCTGGTAATGAGAGCAGATGATGCAGACAAATGGGGCCTGGTTTTGGGGCCATCATCGAGGACATTCCATACTCGTCCACAGAAATACATGCCAGAATTCGAACCACTATCCTGGATGGATGGTGTAGAGAATTGAAACTTAAAACAAACACATTTTGCCACAAAACAGTGCGACCTGGCCGTCCTATCGTATACTCGACAAATTACAAACTGGACAAATCAATCACACGTCTTAGGCTGGGCGCAAACTTACTTCCAACCAGCTCTGGTTGGTACATACTTTGGGTTGACCAGGTGTGCATCCAGTGCATTGTAAAATATAACATTCCTCACTGGCTATTTGACTGCATAGCTTTCACCACACAGAGACTAAAATTCAAGCCAGAAATGGATAAGCTTGGACTTGCATGGTTTCACTATTAGTGATTATTCTCAGTCCAAGAAAAGCCCTAAGTTAATGTGTATAGAGGTTGTTGGAAAATAACATACACTCAGCAAAACTAGAAACGTCTCTGTTTTATAGCCGGTGAAGCTTTGTCTGTGTAGTTGGTACATGTTCAATGTACATGTATTTTAAACCGTGGCGATGTTCAGAATACGATCGTGTACAGTTTACCCGATACGCACGGTTTACATATCGGCCAGTAACCGGAACGGTCATTTGCACGTTTTACACGTGCACGCTATACATGTCATCCATATGTTGATTCAGTTCATGTCGTACCATTCATGCGATAGGGGCTATTCTGAAAATTAAATTGTTTCTTTAATATTTCACTGTTTTCGATATGACACGGCTTTCCGAAAACGAGCGAAATCAGGCAATTGGGATGCTTGCGGGTGGGATGTCCGCCAGGGTAGTCGCGCGTCGGTTCGGGTGCTGTCGGAAGACGATTGATCGTCTTGCAGCCCGGTACCAGCAGACTGGGGCTGTTCACGACCGGCAGCGACCTGGTAGGCCTCGTGTAACGACGGCTAGAGCCGATCGTTTCATTACGTTGACGCACTTACGTCAACGTCAATTGGCAGACACAGTCACTGCTAGGCAAAACGATGTCTCAGGGCAGACCATTCGCAACCGGTTGCGTCGTAACGCCCAACCAATCAGGGCACGCCGCCCGTACACCGGTAAGATAATGACCCAACGTCACCGTGCTGCCAGGCTGTTATGGACGCGACGTCATCTGAACTGGATAAGGGCTGACTGGAACCGAGTTTTGTTCACCGGTGAATCTCGGTTCACAGTTAGTCATGCTGACGGAAGATTACGGGTATACAGGCGTAAAAATGAAAGATTCGCCGATTGTTGCATTGTTGAGAGAACAGGTTTGGGGGAGGGAGCGTAATGGTCTGGGGTGGGATCATGGGAAACCGGAAGACTAATTTTGTTGTCCTACAGGGCAACATTAATGCACAGCGTTATGTTGCAGACGTGTTAAATGCATATGCCTTACCAGCATGTCAGCATGGTCCTGGTGTAGCATTGATGCAGAACAATGCCCACCCTCATTTAGCCAAGGTCACCACTCAATTATTGCAGCAAAACAATGTCAACGTCATGCCATGGCCCGCGGTTTCCCCGGATCTCAACCCTATTGAGCACATATGGAATCAGCTGGTCCGCAAAGCACGAGCTAACCATCATATTGACAATGTTCGCGATCTTACACGGGCGTTACAACAGGAATGGAGGAATTTGCCCAACGCACTGGTATTGCGTTACGTTACGTCGATGCGGCGTAGGATCATTGCATGCATTCATGCAAATGGTGGCCACACTCGGTACTAACGAGATTTACTGGATGTGCCACATTTCTTATTGAAATTCCATCTCTAAACATTCAATAACACCTTTCTGAGTTTTTGTGATTTTTGATTTTGACCCCTACCTCTCTTGACCGGTTATCTCTCGAAAAGTTAACAAGATAGCCAGATGCAATTAATTGGTTTTGATACAGAAATAAATGAACTTGTTTTTCTATTTTGATTAATAAAAGTAACCCTTTTGGTTTTCGATGAATCTTTCCTGAAATATGGAGGGACTTTTCTATTTTTGCTGAGTATATAAACCGTAACAGCAACCAGCTGCATAAAATGCGAACAAACAGTGATCTGCAAACGTATGTCTTTAAGAAGATCCGAGGTTCATATGGAGGCAGAGTAGTGTCAATGTCTGCGTGGTCACCGAGGCACAGTGACGGTTTACTCCGCTACTGAACGTATTAAGTACCGATCTAATCTAAAAACTCAAAATGGCATGTTTCACCTGAAATTTCCATTTGATCTCTCTGTTTATATTCAAAAGGTATTTGGATCTTTTGTAATTTTGATAAATCTTTAGCAGGACTAGCCGGGTTAAGGTTGATTTTATTGAAACAATCCGATATTGGAATATTCTTTATCGAAACGAATAGTACGAATAGTATGAACAAGGTCTGAAGTGCATGTTTTAGTTATAAACGATCGTTGTTGGTATTCGCCTCCCTTTAAATAGTGGTGCAATGTTTTGTTATTTATATCGGCATCACAATTGTCATTGTCATATATACAAATATAGCTGAGTTTAACGCATAAGGGATATTAAGGGATAATTATCAAATGCATTGATATTGTCCACATGTTTCTAATTATTTTTGTAATTATTTCCTGTATCTGTGCAATTTTCAGCTAATAAGATTATAATTTGTGACACTATCTACTATTTTTAAATTGCTTGAAAATACACATTCTTAGCCTTTTCTAAATTATTTCACAGAAACAGTG